>CM065379.1:990000-1007500 GCA_033060915.1 Euryodendron excelsum | reverse complement strand
TTTTCAAAAGTTAATTAAAATAAATATAGGTAAATCTCTTAATTCCATACATGAATAATGTTTGTCTATAAAACTATTTAATAAAAAAGTTAGTATACTTTACATGTGTCAAAATTTGTATTTACTTTTTCTTTTTTTCTCTTTTTCTAGGTAATTATTTAATATAACCGAATAGATTCATACAATGTGAAATAAATTAATGATTCATTTTTTTATTCCTAGCAATGAAACATCATTAGCCTTTTTCATATGTATGTCCTTTTTAATTATAAATGATTATATGTTGTGAGTTCATCATTAAAATGAAACTGTACTTATGCCAATATACAGGATATTAAGTATATCGTGACATACACTAAAAAATCATAATGTATAAAGTAAAAGTTATTCAACTTCTTCATTAATTATTATTTTATAAGTTTATTAACATTCATTCATGTCATCTTTATTAGGTTTGGATAAATCTAACCTACAAAAAAATTACAAATGTATAAGAATTTTAAAAAGTTAAATTGCTTTTAAAAGAGTATTACTTATAGGAATTTGAATAGATTGTTAGATCTAGTTACTATATTGATTACAAATAATCCATGATATATTTAGTTTTAGAATATTTTTATTTTTACTAACTTTTAAAGTTTTCAAACTAAAAGGGTGACAATTCAAAAAA
This sequence comes from Euryodendron excelsum, assembly GCA_033060915.1. NCBI lineage: Eukaryota > Viridiplantae > Streptophyta > Magnoliopsida > Ericales > Pentaphylacaceae > Euryodendron > Euryodendron excelsum. The sequence goes on along the minus strand of CM065379.1, from coordinate 1,006,830 downwards.
TACTACCATATTAATTAGATAATCAATGACTTCATGACATTTGTATGTTTATATTTTTTTAAATTCACAAAATAAAAAAAAATAAATCAAGACTTTGAAACTCAAAGACCTCATAACATATTACTATAATATATAGTATAAATGTCACAAAACGGAGAAAAACCCACTTCTAATTCTAGGAGGTGATAATCAATTAGAGATTCATGCATTGAGTTTTTGACCAAAATAATACTATCTTTAAAAAATGTTCCCAATCTAACACTCTTTCAAAAATAATTCCCATATTAATACTTTTCTTGCCACATCAACTCTTATTTTAAGAAAGTGCTTAAATTTTAGATTTCTTTGTTTTTTTTTTTTACTTTTTTTGTTTGAATTTTTACCCAAAAAACTTAAAACCCAATTATTTCTTCTCTCTCTCTCTCTCTCTCTCTCTCTCTCAAGCATCCATGGAAGTGAATATGAATAGTTCTTCTAACCAAATTAGACTCTGATTTAACAAAGCAAGAAACAATCTTAAATGGAGTTCCAATTTGTAGCTCAATGCTATATAGATAAAACTTATGAGTAACAAGATTTAAATCAGATCGATTTGGATGCCCAAAATTTCTTGTCTGTAAAGAACTAAAGAGCTTATGATTGAAGCTTTTAGTTTATGTAAGATTGAGATACGTTATAAATATTTATTTAGTTTTCACATATAATTCCGTGAATTGTTGAGAGAGAGAGAAACAAAGAAGCAAGAATCAATTTGTTTTGTTTGGAAATTTCTAAAAAAGAAAAAAGAAAAGAAGAACTCTACAATTTAAGGACTTCCCTAAAATAAGAGGTGATGTGGCAAGAAAATATTAAGATGGGAATTAGTTTTGAAACAGTGTTAGATTAGGAATATTTTTCAAAAACAATATTATTTTGGCAAAAAACTCCATGCATGTTCCCTTTTATGTTTTCTCTTTGGTTGACTTCTATAATTAAACCTTATTTGATTAAGATCATCCCCCCTCACCATTTTTTTTGCACTTACTTGCCGGCTGGCTGCTATAATAATCTCTAGCTCCTAGAAACTGCTTCTTTTGCACCGTCTTTATTTGGGTAGGGAAGACTAATGATGTCTTATTACCAATGCACTAATTTTGATTTCTTGAAACAGATGATGAAGGGTGTGACAGTACTGGATGATGAGGAAATCTGAACTTCACTTTATAAAGACACAGATTAGATTTTATCCTTAGTTATTTGTCATAGCTAAAAAATATAAAATCTATATGTTTTTATAACCTCAAAGGATGATATATATATATATATATGATTGATTCCACACTATGACAATTGATCTCACATGTTCTTCCCAATTATACGTACAAATCTTTTCTTTTTTTTTTTAGCAATTCATAAAAGAATCCAACTTTTATGAGCATTTTAGGACCATTATATACCCACTCACACATTCAATTCTCTTTGTTCATGAAGAAATGACCAAAGCCTACCAATTTGAAACTTAGTTTGTTTGGTCAAATTCCTTGGACCTTTTCACTGTCCAATTAAATGAATAATGCACGATGAAGCATCAATTTTAAAACTTTAAAATCACATTTGATTTTGCTAATCTACAATAGGCATGAGGGTATTCAATACTGTGATTAATTTTTTTTTTTATTTTGTTCTTTTTGGAAAAGGTTGGAATTTGTCGATTCATATAGAAAGATCTTTCTATGGTATAGAATCTCCTCGCTACAAGTATAGAAAACAATTAATTGGGCAATTAACATCTGTTGTTTATATTTACAAAAATGTTAGTCTTATAAAAAATTCATACAAAATTTACATACAAAATGTTGTGATAGTGACTGTTTTATAATTAAAAGTCATTATGGTGAGTGTTTGTTTTGAAATGAAAGACTCTTATTAAGTCACATCATTTTGTATAAAAATTTTATTTAAATTTTTTTATTTATATAATATTACCCTTATATTTAAGCCATATACTACTGAAAACTAACCCATCAATGAGGGTAAAAATGATAACAAAATGTTACCGAAAACCTGAGGTAAAATGGAAGGATGAGACCCGCCACAATCGCCATAACATGACACTACGACTTCAAATCACCCATAGCTCCTCTTAATGCCCTTTATGCTGGGTGCACACACTGTTGATTAGTCATTGTTCCCAAGAAAATCAGATCTGGCGGTGATGATTAATTTTTCTTTCATATGGCTCATATTTGCGTACAGTCACAAAAAGTCTGTAGAGGCCACCATACGGACATGTTCGAGATCTGCCATTGGCTGTTCCTCCAATAAGTTGACACCTCATTGTCGACTACCACTATTGTGCTGTTTATATTGGAAATAAATCAAGTGCTAGGGGCTGCCTGGCTTTTTGGGGTGATTCACGACCCCACGTTTGTCCACGTGTGCTACCCACTGCCACTCTGCTGCCCACGTGTCTTACCGTCAACCCCACCCAAATTACAATTCTGCCACCCTTATCTCCATTATTAACGGCTTAAATTTACTCTTTGTAATCAAAGAGTCTCCGGAGAGAGAGAACCACAGTAGTCTGCATAAAGCGAGAAACCCTAGTGGTATATATTTACACGCCTTAGATATACCCATTTCTATCTCTAAATCTATGCCTTTTCCCTTTCATTCGTCTGTGCTTTGTGTTTGGTTTTCATCAACCCTAAATAACCTTTCAAGGTCTCTGAGATGGAGTACTACAACAACTACTCTTCCCTCTCGAACCAGGGCATCACGGCTGACCCTTTTCTTTTCTCTTTCGTTTTCTTGTAGAATTTTGTAGGAAATAAGGAAGACCTAGGTTTTTGTCTTTCTTGTTTGTTTGTTTGTTTGCTTGTTTCCTTCATTGTTTTGCAGATATGCGTAGCGGAGAGAAGAGTCTGCTTAGCTTTCATCTGCACCGGCCTCACCACCAACAACAACAAGGGAAGATACCCAAAGGGTTTCTGGCGATCAAAGTGGGCCAGGGTGAGGAACAGCAGAGATTCGTGGTCCCTGTGATGTACTTCAATCACCCGTTGTTCATGCAGCTGTTGAAGGAGGCCGAGGAAGAGTACGGATTTGATCAGAAGGGTACAATCACCATCCCTTGCCACGTGGAGGAGTTTCGTTACGTTCAGGGTATGATTGATAAGGATCAACAACAACAGCAGCAGCAGCAGCAGGTTGGGTGTTTTAGGGTGTGACGGATAGATATAATACTTGAAAGTCTAGTTAGCTCGTTGTTGAATCTGTAAATTTGAGAAGTATATTAGTCCCTTTTTCTTTTACTTCTTACTTGTGCGCCAAGTAGTTGGGCGATGGTGAGCATGATGATAATGGCAGTAGTGACAACTATAGAGGACGATGATGATAACAAAGTTAAATGCTGGCAATTAGTGCTTTTGTTATTTTGAATTAGAACCGTATTGGAAAAGTGAAAACTGAATGATTCTCTTTTTCCTTTTCTACCATTTCTTTTGATTTCTTGAAAATGTGAATGGATGAAAAATTTAATGCTCAATCTTCACATTACAAACACAGAGAGGGGGTGGAGGCCCAAAAGGATGGCTTTTTTCTATTTTTATATTTTTTGGGAGGAAATCATTGTACTGCTTGTCTTGTCTTGACGATTCGTGCTTACTCGAAAGTACAGGTGACTGTGAGTGTGTTTGCCAGCCTCTTGAAATTGAAGTTTAGGAATGACTTAGTTTAAGCCATTAAATTTTGTGTATACCCAAGTTGTAAATCAAAAGTGAGTGCCAAAAACAATACCACTGGACTTTGTTTTTTTTTTTTCTCGATTTACTTATAGAGATATGAAAGATGATGCACACATAATACATACACTCATGCAAATGGCACTCTTTTATGAACTGTGAGACGTATAAGCCAAGATGTAGCATGGACAATGGACCCCTCCCTATACATGACAGTGTTTGATTACGTAGGTTTGAATTGAGAGAGGTATAAGCCAAGAAATAGCATAGACTACTGGAGCCTCTCTCTTATCCGGTGGTTGCATCCAACAGAAAGCAGCAGCTAGCGGTGTTCTTTGGCTATGTATGATATTTGTCTCTTACCGTACGTCTTAGTTGTGTTGTGTGGTTTAATTAAAACAGCAAGCAATATCTACAATTATTATTGAGGCATCAGTAGACCGACCGTGGTTGCTATTCCGGACCCCATTGAATTGGGTTAGGTGATGTACGTGAGAGAGAGAGAGAGAGAGAGAGAGAGAGAGAGAGAGAGAGAGAGAGAGAGAGAGAGAGGAGGGGACTGGGGTTTGACATTCCACGTTCGGTTGGGTTTTCCAGTTGAGACTAAGGTTTGCAGAAGTCTCAAAAGTTGAAGACTTAGAAGAATTTCTTCTTACTTTTTTAGTGTCATTAATTACTGTATGATGCAGGAATGAAAAGCATCACAGCACTGCCCTCATTGGAGGCCCTTATTGAGCCTTATTGTGAGATTAGACTAATCTGGACCTTTTGCGTTTTGAGTGTTTTGTCTTGTCAGGGAAGTTAACCTAGGCCCAGCTTGGGTTCTTCGTGTCAAGAGAAAAATAGAGCCAGTAAAAAACCCCCCATGGCTTTCACTTTTGTCTGAAAATGGTTAAAAAAAAACTCGGAAAAAAACCTTGTTTTGTTCTACAAATTCAAAAACAAGTTCTGAATCCAATTTACTAAACATAATCTGAGCAAATTTCATAAAATGAAAACAGAAAATAGGAACTAAAATTGTAACCAGAAGGGAGTTGTTTTCCTCTTTGAGAAAGGTGTCCTTAAAATCAGAAGTGGAGATATAAGAGAAAAACTTTTAATAATAACCTTATCGAGACGACAACCCTATAAGTCAAATTCTCAAACTCTACTATCAAAAATAAAAAAATAAATTGAGCATTATCTCAATGTAAATCATAGCAATTTGTAGTTTTGCTAACTCAAATATGTCTTCAGAAACTTACCATTTAGTAGCTACTAGTTATGAACACGTCATGGAATGACAAATTAAGGAGCAGTTACCCTTGAAAACTTCTTGCAACATATTTATATATACAGTATTTAATCCTTAAATTTGCATAAGGGAATGAAGAAATTGTTGGAAAAATAATCCCCATTTAAATGCTGTGCATATAATTAGTGATCAATAATAATAAAACAACAAGAATGTATCTAGCTATTAACTAGAAGATAATTAGAAGTAGTATGAGAACAAATTAAATTGTAACGACTTATTCGATTGTCGTTCGTAAAACAGAAAATCCAGAAATTGAAAAATAAATCGAGTCGAGTGTTGCACACTCTCTCCTTAAAGACAGATTCGCCCACCACAGTTGGTGCTCACAGGATGATAGGTGTCTGACTCCCAGGATGAAACAATCTTAGTAGTCCTTAGGCAGCACTTCAATAAAGATTGCTCGGTGGCTTCACTAGATGATTTGAACTCTCTCAGGAAAATATGGGAGGAAGAAGAAGAAGAACATTTGTTGTATGCAACAAAATTTGGATTGATATGAATGCTAGAATGCTGCCCTTTTTTATAGAGCCTATGTGCTTGTTCGAAATAGTGGTTCGAACAGGTACCAGCAGCCAAACAGCTCCTTATCGGAAGGACACACTGCTTTGCCGGAATGGTACTAGTCAACGGACACATTTGTTCGGTCAACCGTCAAAAAATTAAATTAATTAATATAAAAATAATTAATTAATTTAACTCCGACCCTAGCCTAAAAAGATAAGAATCAAAATAAATCGGACAAGCGGGCGGCGGTGCGTGGAGTATTGGGTTAACCCATGATTTCATAAATCCTTCCCCTTCCACAAAAGTGGAGTGCCCCTTGAAGCCCAAACCTTACTCTAAACTTGGGTTATATATGCATAACATGTTTTTCATAAGAAATCAATGTGGGATTACAAACTTTCAACTACGTAACCCATATTCAAGGGGGTGACTTTAGAGGCTAATAACTCATTCAATCCTATATAGATTTGAGCAAGTAAATAGTCTACATTCATCTCCTCTCGGAGGTAAATCCAACACACCAATAACCCAATACAGAGAATGTATAGGTCTCACATTTATATTCACTCAAAGATCAACAAAACAATAAGTTTACACCCATGTTTTTTCTAACAAAAATTATAATGGCTTTTGCTTGTGCCACTGCAATGTAATGTAAAATGTAATCTACATCGTACCTTAATGACATTAGAGCATTCACATGAACAATGCGCAATGATTTTCTCATGTACGTACTAAGGGAGTGAGTTTGGCATTTCTTATTTTTTTTTTCATAAGAACATAAACTTACCGGAAAAAAACACAATCACTCTTTAGAAGGATTTAGGGAATGTCAGTGTTTGAACCCCAATTGGCTTTGAAGGAAAAAAAATGAATAATTTTAGAAGCAAAAAGCAACTGAAAACCATAAAATATTTTTTATTCTCTATCAAAAGCTGCTGAATGTCTTTGAAATCAATCACACATTCAGGAAGGGGAGGGGAGCTACGTATATATGGATTCCGATCATAGCAGTAGGAATAAGTCGTGTTTCCTCCTGAAGTCCTGCGTTTTGGTTCTTTGATCTGTAGGAACAATAATTGTGGCAAACTCCGGATTGCCGTCGCACTTGGGCAACAGTCGATTCCCGTCGACAGGGCAACGCTTGAGGATGAAATTGGAGTACTTAATTTAGCAACAATTAAATGGTCCATATTTGAAATCTACTATGTATTTACCTCCACTAGTGGACCCATCCCACATTGTGCATGGCATATTATAAAGTCATTGGCTTGTATGGCCAGTCATCAACCATTGCCTCAGTCCTCCTCCTAACCTCTCTGATAGGAACCCTGTCAACCTAATATATAATCTGGTTCAGGGTCCTCGGACGGATTGAACCAGAGAGTGTATGTATCTGTCTTTCCTTCCACTACTGCTTGTGCTACCATTTCCATAGAAATTGGTCTGAACTAATTAACCAATCTTGGCCTCTGATATTTCCCAAGAACTCAAAGTCAATTTCGTCACGATTGTACAGAAACATTTGGTTCTTAGCGGCATAAAACGTAACGGCAACACCCGCATTATAATCCGCAGGCAGTTTAATGGAAGCACAGAAAAAAAAAAAAAAAAAAAACCATGCATGTAATGTAAAGCTCTTGAGAATGAAAGCTGGAGCTCGACCGCTCGTCCGTCCATAGAGATACAAATCACATTTTGCTCCCCGTACACTGCGTATTAAAAACCTTCCTCGAACGACAAGGTTTGACTGATTTCTATTTCTGGAAGACCCACAAGAATGGGGAATAGAGACTGAAGAAAGCAAGAGAAACCCAAGCTAGATGACAACCCATCCAGTACCATTTTATGATATATTTGTCTCTCTGCTCAAAACCTCTGCCTCTTGTTTCTTTAGCATTTCTCACGTTTGTATAAAGGCTGAAGAAGCCACAGACGCATGAATCTCGATCGATCAATAGAGATAAAGCGATCTTTGTTCGATCTGTTGTATTTGGTGTGTATCTGTCGGGAATTTATGTTCCTTTTAAATACACTCCTTTTAAAAATAATCCACTAACTAACCTTTAACCTTCATATCTTCTTGAGGAATTTTTACTAAAGTCAAAAGTTACTAACTAAGCTATTAATTTGTGCACTTAACTTTTTTTTTATATTAGCATAGCCCGTTGCCCGCTTTTTCACTCTCAACCGATGTGAGATTGAAAAATGAGCAAAATTTTAACAATCTCCATCTTTGCAACTTTGGCTAATCCCTCATGCACACTCCATCTTAATAAAGATTTTCATAGCGTCTGCTATCATGCTCCACTATAAAAGCATATGCACTCAGAATAAACCAATTCCAAGCATTTCACTTCGGTCCATGTTAAAAAATAATTTTGCTGAAAAGTTATGGTGCAACTCCCACATTTGACTTTCTTGAAAATTTATCAGCCATTAACATGAATTTCACCACACACACTGTGTTAACGCCAAACCAATGCCTGTGTATAAACTTATGGAACTGCTCTTGGAACTTCCCTGTGAACACTCAGTATCTGTTGCATCCGACTGTCAGCGCACTTGTTCCTTTTTGACCATGTACTCTTGTGCTTGTTGCGTTCGCCTGTTAAGTGTTCGACATAACAACTCTTCCTCTATTTGTTCACCACTGATCTCTGTTTGCAATCTGACAAAAGCAGTGCAAAACTGCACTCACCAATGACTTCGCAACACCTGCAAAACCTTAGGAACACAATCCTCCATAAATTCTGAAACCAACCAAACCTTTACCAACGGATCCCGTCACACTGGATCATTACTCAAAGCAAAATGCAAATTGGTCTGTTGCAAACTTGTTCCTTCACCTGCAATTGTAATGGCTCCATCCCTGCAATGATAATGACCCCGTCGTCTTCAAGACTTAACACGATGTTCTCCATCAATTGAATCTTCTTTTTTTTTTCTCTCTTTTTTTTTTCATGTGCATCACCTTGATGAATTTTACCGCATACATGAATAGTACTTACTAAATAAGTTCTCAAAAAAGACTCAAATATTTCTTAGACAGAACTTTAAGATTCCCAAAAAAGATTGAAGGGGTCATATTGGTCCCGCTTAAAATCCAATATCCTAGACAGAATATCCTTAGACTGTACGTATTCACACTACCATATCAAAGCTCCACTCGAAAAAAAAACCTTTAATAATTTCAAGAAAATCTTTTCTGATGTGAAAGATTAGTAAAAACTGCAACCACAGAGCATACTAAGAATTTTAAAAAATAAACAAAACAACCGAAAAGGCTCTAATACTACTTGTTAAAAATTTCTATCCCTCCCAAACATACCTTTTTTGAAAATAGAAAAGACACGAATATCAAGATAAATAGACAAAACAAAACACAAGAATTTACGTGAAAAAATTCAAAAACAGGAGAAAAATCACAAGCCCAAAAGAAAAATACACTATGTAAAAAAATATTATAATCACATAATTTTTCCTTCCTTACCCTGTCGGTACTCACTAAGCTATCTTATTAGCTAACCTTTAACTTGTATCTCTTTCAGCTAAATTTTTATTAAAGTCAAAAGTTACTAACTAAATTATTAATTAATACATTTAACTAAAAAAATTTAACCTTCTTTATATTAGCATAGCCCCTTCCCCTACCCACTTCCCACTCTCAACCGATATAAAATTAAAAAAGGAGCAAAACTCTGGACAGTATCTATATGAAATCAATTCAATCCCCACTCGTATTTCTTTCCGGATAATGGCCGACAATTCCATGGAATTTCCACACTATGTGTAACTTACGAAGCCGTAACAAAAATTACCAAACTACACACAAAAATAGCAGTCGCGTGCGCACGTAGACATATTGCTATGCTTCTACCAGTCAGTTGATACTTTTCAATCAGACTTGCTGGTTTATACACACACATATATTAAGCAGTAAATTCATGCTATTTACAGTTAAATAATAAAAATTTAAAATTTATTGGTAATATTATTCATAGGTTATTAATAAGTTAAAAATATTTATTAATGGATTTTCTTGCCCTCCATTACGCCAAATAAACAAATGTCTTTTTCGTGTCAACTTTGCTAATTTGAATTTTACATTATCCTCATTCCATGCATGGTCAAAAATTCAATCCATCCTATAAAAATTAAGACACTTCACATAATGAAAAAAATTAATATTTATCAAATGCAGAATCTATAAGTAAATGAATATTTAATTGAAACTATATAAGGCCATGTATCTATACTATATATATAGGAGGCCTACTTTCAAATAAAAAATTATATTTAAGAAATAAAATAAATCCACAAACAAAGTGCAGAAAATAAACTTGTCCAAGCACACATGTTTTCAATCTCATCTATTCTAATATATAAATGGACTATCTTGTAAGTTGCATAGCTCTTTTATTTGTCAAAAATAACCTTTTGAAATTTGCAGATTTATTTCAATTTATCAGTAGAAGAAATTAAGGGTAATTTTGACCATTCAAATTCCTCATATAACTGGATGTCAGTTTTTACCATTCCTCATGTTATTATAGAGTTACTCCTGCATCGCATGTGCCTCATCCTCTAGTATACAATAAATTATCTATAACCTCTCTCTCGTCTAGAAATCATACTCTCTCTCTCTCATCAACTCTTTTTCTGAACATTGTGGGTATTTTTGTTGAAGTTCTTGGAATTTCTTGAATTGAGTATCATCATTCTTTTCATGCAAAACTTTGTGATGTAAGTACATATTTTCCTTCTTCTGGGTACGTGCATGTGGGTAAGTTTGAAGAAATGAATCTGGGAGGTCAGGTAGCGAAATCTATGAATTTGCTGCATATCACGGGTTCGCTTTTGGGGTTTCCGACCAGTTTTTGACAAGCCTACGGGTACTTCTTGTCGATGATAAACCAACTTGTCTCATGATCTTAGAGAAGATGCTTGGGAACAACCGTATAGAAATCACATATCTATACATGTTCAACCTTTGAAGAATTAAATTTTATGGAGAGTTGACTATTTGAGTTCTCTCAAGTTGTGTTCTTGCCATCATTTCTGTGATTAAAAACACTATTATTTTCTTGATTATTCTATTTATTTATGCTGATGCATGGTTTTCTTGTATTTGTATTTCGTCTAATTATATTCTCAAGATTTTGTTTTTGGAATTAGGAATCTATGGGTAGATGAGAACAACAGGTGAAATCCATTGAGATTTGGGTATAATATTGCATCCTGTAAAACTTTGAGCTTTGACTTTATTCAAATTTAGAGATGGCTTATGAGTTACACAATTAAACAAAAGTCCAAAAAAGATGCTATTTATCTATAAAATTGCTAAGATTCAAAACAAAATATTAGAAAAATAGGTAAGAGAAAAAAAAAAAAGTCAATTAAGAGATAGAAAAAGGTAGAAATATTAATATATAAAGATGTCAATGAAGAGACAGAAAAAAAAAACAAAGAGATAAATGTGTGGTGGTATGCTTCACATGTAATGTAAAGTAGGCAGTCAGTTCAAAAAGATAGATAAGATAAAAAATAGTTAAGTACAAAGAGAAACTAAAAAAGAAAAAGAGTAATGAAAGACTTACATGCAAAACATGTGGTGGTGTTCTTCACATGCCAAGTATGCAGTTAAAAGAAAAAAAAAGATGCATCAAAAAAAAAAAAGTGAAAGAACAATAAAAGACTTACCTGTAAAGAATCCAACAAGAAAAACAGGTGAGTAAAATTAAAAAAAATACGGCAGAAAACAGGCCAAGAATGACCAAAGTGTGTAATCGGTGTTATGAAACACTAATTTTATAATAGGTGTGTTTTGGAACCCTAATTTTGTAATAGAAAATTATGATTGTGGTGGCCTAAGGACAAAGTTGTCATAGTGACTGGTGCAATCATCGTGTATATACATATATATATATATATATATATGTATATAATCATCTTGCCATAGTGGGTGCAAACCAACTTTCCATGTGTTATTAAAATATTAATAATCATATATACGAAATATTAAATGGAAAATTATGACTGGGTTTACGACAGGGCATACCAAAAAAAAAAAAAAATACTTCCTTTTTAATAATCATCTTGCATTAATTGGGTTTACTAAATATAGATCCATATAATTATAAAAAAATTTAGAAAATTATGATTGCATTGATAGATTTACCAAATATAAATTCATATAATCATATAGAAGGAATAAATTAAAAAATAAGAAATATAAATTCATATAATCATATATACGCAATATAAATTATATGTAATCATATAAAAGGAATAAATTCAAAAATTCTATTACTAAACCAATCAAAGTGCAACATGTGTTATAAAAAATATTTAAAAAAATAAAAATTTGTTAAAATTGGATTGGAATTTTGAAGCTCAAGAACCTCCATTCATTATGCTATAATATATAGTATAGATATATATCCTTGATTTGCTAACATGGTTTTACAAATCAAGAGTACGTATATCTTGAATTTGTTGTCCCCTCCTTGGGCACAAATCATCTTTTCTATATTCACCGAGACTTATTCATCCTCAACCTCAAGTGAAGCCCTATACAAACTTGCATGAATCAAAATTGTTTTTGTATTTGTATGACTGTTGCCACAGAATATTGCTGAGTTCTTCACAGCCAAAATGGCTCGATAGGTCTTGTTTGGCAAATGAGATGGCCAAAATCCTGCCTTATATATATCACGTAAGGGGTCCTAGGTAGGTTCGTGTATAGTCGAGACTTGGGACTAATCTCAGCAATTACCTAGGAGAGAGCTAATTTTTTCAATAGACCAAAAAAAAAATGTAATGAGATTCTATTTCATTACGAGAGGGAAAAAAAAAAAAAAAAAATCTGGAGTAAACTCTTTTACCTATCCATAATTAGTCTTATGGAAACAAGGCAATAATAGCCCAAAGCAGCAACAAAATCGAGCAGAAGCAAACAGGCAAAAAAATAAAAATAATGTTCCTTCTCTTTTAGTTTTTGTATTTTCTTCTTTTGTCCGAAGAATGGTGAATTCCAATATCTTCTGGAGAAAATGTACTTTGAGAATGAAATCACCATTGGAGAAATTCTTACAAATATCTTCCAAAAGACGAAGAAAAGAGGATCCCAATCATCTCAGTTGTATCTAGCTCCTCCAAAATTAATTCACAGTTGACATCTACAGGAAAGCAGCACCATCTCCCCTCCATGTTACATTTAGTATTTGCAGAAACGTAGCCAGAGGCATTGACGCATATATTGACTAAATCATTTCGGCATAGTAAAAATACTCAAATTAGAAATCTGTGAGGTCGGGGAACAAATGTCAACTTAGAAACGTTTGGATATTGAGTCCCAAAAAATAGGAGAAAGTGGTCATGCATGACCCATAGAATCCAAAGCCTGAATTAACACAAAACAGAGATACAATCAGATTTAAAAGAGGGTATTTATGCGCGTTATGTTTCTTTATATGAAAATCCGAGGACTCGAATAAGAGTCTTACTCCATGAAAAATTGAACAAAAAGCTACTTGATGAACCTACTTCTTGCGTGGACCAATTGAAGTTGTCACGAAATTGAGCTTCTTGAGCATACAGGAGAGGACAAAGTTAGTGACAACTGATTTTTCAGAAATAATAAGTGCTATTTATCATTACCATAGCTTCGCAACAGCTCTATTACAGTCACGAAACTGTATGAACAAAGGACAAAACGAAGGCAGGTAACTATTGATATGCTTCCAGTCATGCGTTAATCCTTTTAGTTCTTGAATTGCAAAATAAACCCTAATGTTGAGCCAGATAAAACTAGGCAATTTGAGAAATTTCTTTGAAAAAATAAAAATAAAACTGTGTTCAAACCCAAATAACTTCAGAATCTGCAAAGGGAAGGGGCATGGAGAAATTCTTCAACACAAAATTGCCTCAACAGACTCCCAGCTGACTCAACTACTATATTCATTTGTACACAATTTTCTATCCCCAGCCCCTAAAGGAACGGGAAAAAAACTCCAGTACTTTGAATGCCATGAATTTTAATTGCTATCATTTGTTAAATGCTAAAAAAGCCCTAATGTTGTCTTGTATTTGAGCTTCGAAGTGTAACGCCGTGCAAAAATTTGGTATATCCAAGTAAACTAAGCTTCCCATCAGAGCCCCGAATCCAGTCTCTGAGAATCGTATGAGCTGTTGGGCCCACATTCAATTCCTGCATCAAAAGAGGCTATGGTTAAGGACATTTTTAACAATTTAAGGGTAAAATAAATAAGAAAACTAAAAAAATGTTTCTAAAGCTTCAGATGTAAATACCCGAGCCAATTCCTCCACTGAGATAACTCGGTTACCCTCATGCTCAAAATGCTCAAATGCTGTTGAAGCAATCTGCTCCCACCCTTCAAGAGCCTCCAGTTGATAGGTGCTAATGGCAGCCGCACAAAACTCTTCAAAGTCCATCTTTCTATAGGAGAGTGGTGCCATCTGAAACAAAGGATGAGCACCAAATTCAGGAAGTGTTGAGACTTTCTTTTTTTTTTTTTTTTTTTTTTTTGTGTATTTTGAACAATCTGAGATCTAATATAAGATACGTTAAGTTATTGATCGTCCCAAAAGCTTAAGCTGTTAGGAAATGGGTGTAACAACATATATAAAACTACCGAACACTACACCACATGGGCGACCCGTCTGACATGTGGGAGTGAAAAACAGAACAGTGCACAAACACAAACAAAACAAGGTACACAATAATTACAATAAAAGGTGAACAAATGCAACTTGAACCTAGGATCTCCTAGAACTAGTCCTCTAATAACATGTTTGGTATTGTCCCAAAAGTTTAAGCTGTTACTAAATGAGCCTAACAAGCTATATAACAAAATACAAAGACAAACTGCCAAACTTTTTTAATTCACAAGACAACATAGCATATGAGGGGACGGAACACAATAAAAGTTGAGTATAGCTAAGCAGAGAGAGAAGGGGTACAAGTTGAATATATATTTATTTAGCCAAGGCTGACAACTGTGGATACGTTCCCAACTGTAAGTTAATCAACGTAATTATGCAAAATGATTGATAAATCCTCTTTATATTCACTGTTAGAGCATGATGGCAATCAAGCACAGAGTGCATACAGCTACATTATGGGGAACTTCGGCATGTACATATGCAAAAGGCATCCTAATTCTGGAATAAATATCAGACATACTGAACAGTACTTCAAAGGAAAAAAAATCAATCCCAGATGCCTTACTGCATTTAGAATGTCAGGAACCCTTGATTCCTTCATTGCATCAGTTGCATTTCGCACAAGAGCCTGAAAATTTAGTTAAATTCTTCGTTTAACATAATCCCAAATTTATAGAAAAGTAGAAGGCGTGACAACAAAAAGGAAAATGGCTAATAGAAAGCATATAACAATTATCTTGTACTATATGACCATGCCATTTTCATTAATAGAGCAAGGATTCCCAGAAATGAACCACCTCTTAACGTTAAAGATAAAAAAGAAAGAAGAAAATAACCATTTTGAAGTTATCAAGAGACACGCGTCCGTCTCTATTAGGTTCCAAAAGCACAAATTGAGCTCTAAGATAAGCCAACTCATCCTCTGTTAAAGCTTTTGAAAGAGCCTGCAAACAAACAACAATACTAAGAATAATAGCTAAGATTAGAATACCTATATAATCAATCACGTCGGGACAAATTTAGAGTTGCTATTTTCAAGTCCTATATTTGACTCTCCCCCACACCCCCACCCCCCCCCCCCCTTTATGATAGAAAATGGAGTTCAAACCCTGGCATGCACACCAATAGCCCCCATATTACCATTAGGCCCAAGACACTAGCTCGTATGATTGAGATGTTCAAAATATATAAATATATTTGTTGACTGCCCAGAAGAGCAGTGCACCAAATTACGAGGTTGATGATGCAATTTGCACAATTAATCCTCAACTGGAAAATTCAGTTACAGATGCAAGTTCATAACTCTAAATAGTATTGGAAATTAAAATAGGGTTCCTTCTGAAATGAACATCAGGATGTCAATTGCTAACCAGGAATTCCAAACTTTAGCCTATAATTTCATTTGAATAAACAAATGAAGGATAATAACTGTAGTTTGATAAATATCACAAACACCAAGTCAAACTGTGTGTTTTGGGACCTCAAGCATCCCATGGATATGAAATCATTTCATTTTATTTTGCATAGCAATTGGATGCCACATATTCATCTTCTTGAATAAAGTCATAATGTGTAAAATGGAGCCGAACTACGATGGTAAAAACTAGAACAATCTGCAAACTGAGGACCTATGTTGCATGGATTCGGGTGCTGTGTGCAGGTGTCGGGTGTGAGTTTGTGTCTAAGTGCTACATTCATCTACTCCATGTCCAAGGACACTGGCGCATGCAAAATATTCGTATTTAGTATACTTCTTTTATTTTATAGGGTAAAACAGTGTTTATAATGTGCTACACAGCATTTCCTGCATAATTATGGGAGTTTTATGCTTCTTTACATGATAAACTCTAATTACTACACATTTTTGCTGAGTGAAAATCCAAAAATAAATGTCTAAGACATATCCCATACTCAGACCCTTACCCTTACTAATGTCTGACACGGGAACCTCATACATTTTAGAAGTGTCCAGGTACCATAGCAAAGGACGACCAGCAAAATTCACATATAAGTAGATTCATTGCTTGGTTATGCAAAAAGGAAAAAATCCAATCTCTAAATGCCTCATAAAATGAGTTCATTCCCAATTTTCCAAGGACAAACAAAGGTGCAATAACTAAAAAGATAATTCTTTATTATGTAATAGTCAGTATAAAAGCCAAATGGTATCCAGCCTAATACAATTCCAGATGAATAGCAAAAGGGCCAACATAGAAACTAGATATGCATTGAATATGACCAGATTTACTCAACAAATATCAGAGTCGTGATCAGCAACTGGATACTGGTTCACCCATTAAAGAAGTATAAGACCCTTGTTGAGTAGCCAGAATTGTAAGCTTCCAAGGATAGTTTGCTGATATCTAGGGCATGTTTGGATTGCTCCTTAAAAAAGCCATAAGCCATAAGCTTAAGCTAGTTTTAAAAAACCACTTTTTTAAATAGCTTTTTGAAGCATAAGTTAGCTCTAAAAGCCATTTTTTTTAGCGGAGAGCCAAACACAGTTTTAAAAAGTCACAAGCTTAAGCCATAAGCTGCTAAAAAAGCCACATCCAAACACCCCCCTAAATTTGTTGGACATATGCTATGATGTGGGACAAGCTGCTGCAGGTCATTATA
>CM065379.1:937500-985000 GCA_033060915.1 Euryodendron excelsum | reverse complement strand
ACTATGTACACATTGTTGGCATCCTCACATGCATCATAGAATCTGATGAGATGCCTATGCCCTGATAAAGCTTTCAATATTTTCACTTCTCGACGAACATCCTCAATTGATATTGCTGTTGTCATCTGCCAAATAAAGCTTGTTCAGATACATATACTGCTCAATTGACACATTACAAGGTTAAGTAAATGTCAAGGGTAATGGAATCCTCAAAATTAACAGATAAAACAAGAACACATGAATTTGAAATTTTCAAAGAATTTCTCTTGATGTCATTATTTTGTAACAAAGAATCCCTTCCTTTTAGCTTCAAAATCAATATATCTCTAGGGAAAGAGTATAGTCTAATCTGAATCTTACAACCATTGACGAGATTACCAAAAGCATAAGAGAATGTATGATCAATGTTGATTTGATCATAAAAATGAAATATGGAGAATATATGGCATATTAAATGTGACAATATAAATCAGAAAACCACTAAGATACCTAAGAAGTCAATCAACTACAATCACTAAAATGTTTTAACAATTATGAAAAGTATTGCTTCTATTTAACAACGTTTCAAAGTAAGATGATTTGTAGGGAACTAAGGGAATCTCTACTATCGTCCAAACTCCCAACTTTGTCTCTAGCTGAAAAGATGCAGCCTTATGGATATCACAAACAATAGGAAAATGGAAAGATTGAAGACTAGAAGTATGGGTTCATTTATTTGGAAGGCAATAACAAAATTAACAATAATCTAAGTGGTATATTAAATACCATTGCATAAACTAAAAACATATCTTCAATTTAGTATAGGCCAGCATGGTTGTTATCTCAGCCTCAAGCCATACTCTATCCAGTACTCTAATAAAGCATGCTTAACCTCATAAAATTTCATTCATTGCACTCCTTAGAACCAACAGTACCACGCATTCCTTGATCTTCCCATCCATATAACTGAAACAAAATAGTAAAACCATCAACATTTAATATCTCTTAGTCAACAATTTTCACAATTCCCCTCTTTATTCATAGTTCAGCTAAACTATCGTTTAGCTTGTTCAGGGACCATAAACCCTAAAGCAAAACTGTGTAGTTCTCATCAAACAATTTATTTTAACCACAAGTCATGTGCACAACAAACAAATACACATGGAACTTCTTCCTAAATGCACCAATCCTTTTAATGCACAAACATTGCTAGGACATGATGGAACTGCTCACACTAAGGCTATTATTAGTAATACTGAAAAGCCATTGTTATAATAAACTTATGGTACTCACACTAGTTACTGCACCAAACTTGATGACCATTTCATTTTAAAAACCCACCCTGCATCTTCAAAAAACTGAAAAAAATGATTCTGTAAGAATCAAAATGCCATATGAAGCCCATTCTTCTTGTACTTTGCATACCTTTAAACTGGCACCTCCACAACAACATAGCTTCCATAGTGTATTACTTTAGTGCCACAGGCAATCAAAACTCCGAAGTATGACTAATAAGTTTGAAGCCAGGATAATTGGTGCAACCAAGGTCACAAACTGTGGTATTATTTGTTTCTTTTGTAGAACAACTCCATCAGATAGTACAGATATCCATGCTGTAACCCCCAAATCCTTGTTCTAATGTTTTTCTTTCTTTCTTTTTTTTAGTGAACTTCATTGAACCTAAAAAATTGACTTAGCGCAAGTAATAATATTTGACCTTTTGTGTCCTTGTCAGTACAGAAGAATAATTCTCTTCCGGTGAAATATTTTAGTACTTTATATCCATAGATGCAATAAAATGACTGATAAGAAAGTTCATGATCTGGCAAAAGAATTTTAATTTCATAACACCTATTTGATGATCTGGGAATGCAAGTTTAGATCTCACCTAATACTGGATTTCCAAACTTCAAACAAGTAGACTAAGAAATGAGAAAATTGCAACACACGCCCTCTCCTTTTTTCCTTTGTAATCAGAAGCAGCTAGATCTAATTTGGAGACACACTTTTGGATATGTAATTATTGAAATAATTGTTGGAGACTCAAATGAGAACAGACGATACAAAAAGAGTTAAACAAAAAAGTTGATGGTCATGTTTATAGCAGGCTGTTGTAGGCCATAGAAGCCCTGGTTAACAGTACTGAGCTGTTGGCAGCCACACATTTGAAGCTGCTTCCCAGTGCTGTTGCAACCTTTTAATGAGATCAAGACCCTTTAAGACTGAACAATGGTCATGACCAAATTTTAAAAGCTCATATGCAAAAATAAAATATTTCTCAATTCTTGCATGCTTGAGTGATATTCTACCTCCAACAATTTAAAAGAAACAATGACAACGTTAGACAAATGCCACTCATGCCATATTGGTTTATGGTAAACAAACGAAAACGACTCATAAATAGCATATCAGTCTACACTATGCATAACTTCTAAATTGGGACCAAAGAAGACCAAATATGAAACCAAAGATGATAAATATATTTACTTAAAAAAAAAAAAATCCCTTGCCTTCTAATGACATATATGTATGGGACTACCAGAGCACAAATCCAAATGTTTTGTACTTCAAATAGATAACATCATGACTAAAAACTAACAAGCCCAAATCTTTTATGCGAGGCATAAAATATTTTGGAGTTAAAGTACCTGTTGGGAACTTCAACAAATGTATCTCTCAATTAACCATCTATGAACATTTCAAAAAAAGTGAAGTGCCAATGCAGAAAATAAAAACACGTGTATAGAATGTCTCAAAAAGGCCACCAACCACATAGCCAACAACTGTGGACAGCGGCCAGATACAGAGTAGATGAGTAAATGTGATATATTTCCTTATCAATTCCTCATGCAACAACAACTACTACAAAAGGCGTTAGTCTACATATGGACTGCACGCAAAATGTCTCACCCCTAGTACAGAAGGGAAAGGAGGCAACAAAACAAAACATTGACAATTTAGTTTCAGCCCAAAAATCCTGAACAAACTTTCCCAAAGAAGAAGAAGATCTGGCGTAGAGCATGTAAAGAAGAGAAGCGCCAACTCAGTAATTTTTCTTTGAGAAATGAAGTTTAGGGTTATTTTAGTCATATATTTATGTTTCTTTATGTTAGAAACATGTTTAATTACGCCAATGTTATATGGACTTAGTTACGGGTGTCGGGTGCAAGTAATATGTGTCCAAGTGTTGGATCCGTCTAATTCTCATATCCAAGGTCATGGAAACATGGCAAAATATTCCTATTTCCTGATATACTTCTTTGATTTTATGGTATAAAATGTTTTCAAGGTGTTAATAGAACATTTCATGCATAATGTGAGAGATTTGTGCATATTTATATGTTAACTTTTTTTCTTAGGTCCAACAATACATGTACACATATATATTCATACTTATACCATTATCCAAGTGTCAAGTGTCCGACATGGGTACTTTATACATTTTAGAAAAGATCATGTCACATAAAACTACATTTTATTAGCTTTTAGGTTTCAAGGATATTTTGGATTATTTTGCCATTTGTTGGACACAGATTGAAGGTGTTACTTGTGGGCCGCATTACGAGAAGGTCTAGAATATTCTAATTATTAAAAGGTTACTAGTTTCTTATTTATGAGTCAAAATTCTTTTTAAACATAGGAGAAGCCTAGCCACCTATAAACACGCAGATAATATTCCTCTATAATGAAAAGTTTTGAATTATGAGAAATTGAGATTGTCGGGTGTGAATTTGCCTAACCCTTGTGTGGGTGAAGCACTTCTTCTTCTTCTTCTTCTTCTTCTTCTTCTTCGTGCAAGATACCCAGCTACTCTTCTTGTGTTACTATTTACAGCTCCCAAAAGGTGCATTTTTAATCCAAAACCCTAACCAATTGATTCCCAATCAATCAAAACTCCCCACACCTATTGGCCTTTGAATTAACACCAAAACCCATAAGATCTTTATTGTACCAAATCTTCCAGCAACCACTTTATTTTTGGAAATCATGGAACATGCCCTTTTGAAAATAGAACCAAACCTCACCTATTCCCATCTAACCATAAAAGCCTTCTTTTACCTCTTAGAACCCTAAACCTAGAAACTTTCCTTAACCTAAATCCACCACAAAATCCACTTTGTGACTAGCCTCAGACACAGTTTCCTAAAGTTGTCCAACATCAAGATTTATATGCAAGTGCCACCAACCACCATACAAACACGAGGCATTGTAATATAGGTGGCAATGATCAATAACATATTTAAAACTAGAATTCCAACATTAAAAGTTTGTGACATAAGGAAACCAATACAACTGCTTAGAAAATGCTCAAATCCTAAATCTAAGAACGTTGGGAATGTATAGGCATTTGATCCAATGAACCAAACAGGGGAATTGGAAGGACAAAGTTCACAAGTTTTTAGTGACCTCAAAACTGGTCTTGAAATCTAAAAGTTACCTTTTATAGATCCTACAGCATAAAAGTCAGCTGAATTGCAGCACTTAATTAATAAAGAGAAGAAAAAGGTTATGGTTGATAAAATGGTTTCAAAGCTTATAAATAAGCACTAGGACAAATGTATCACTGATAAACCAGGAAGCATGTTCGGCTCCAATGAATAAACTTCTTGTGCAACATTGCAAAGCACTATATTCGCAAATAAGCTCCTTTTACGGCACTCAATTGGGGAATAATTAAAACATTTGAAACTTGATTCCATCAATAAAAGTGTATATGGGAGGGAAGAATAGTGAATGTGAATGGCCAGAAGAATTGGGAAAACCAATGCATTTAACAATAATGAGCTACAAAATAAAATCAATAAAAAAAATTCAAAAAGAAAAAATAAACAATGACAACAATTTCATCATCAGTAAAGAAAACAATAGAAGTGCCAAGAACAGTTCAATACACCGAAGGGTCCTCTTCACAATTCAGTCCTTCATTGACATCGATTCAAGATCAATAATAAGTTCCACACGACAACATCAATTACTTGGTGCAATATTGACAAACTAGTTTTATACAGTAGCTGAAAGATATCAGTTTCAAGAAAGTGGTGGCCTAGTGGTTAAAGCTGACTCCACTATGGTTTGGTGGGCAAGACGACATGAATTTGTCTCACCTGCGATCACGCCCCGCGTGTGGGGAGTGGGGTGCACAAGACTTAAGCCCATAAATCCAATGACCATCTCCTTTTTTCAGTTGTGCCCTTGGTGGCGTCATGGTTATACTATGGCTCAAACTGAACTTAAGAGAGCAGTAACAGATCCCCTATGTTGGAGGGCCTACCAAGCCTTTAAAAAACAAAACCAAAAAAAAAAAAAAAACCAATGTATTAAAGTCGCCAATAAATTGTCCAATCGTACAAGAAGTTGGAGGCCTAACACTGAAAAGTTATTTCCTTGAACTTTTAAACGGTTTCGATACAAATACATCTAGTCCCATGCTTCCATAAAGTCATAAACTACTAATGACAAGCCCAACACGGTTGCGTTGCTGAATTCAACCATGACTAAGAAATGAGGATGCAGGGTAAAATGTACTTTTTCTACCTTTCCTCCTATTACCACCACTGATTTTAACACACTCCACAAGAGATGCCCACTAGAAAAAGCAAGAATTTACACAATAATAAATTTCCTATCAAGAACTTCTGGGACTTTATGTTTAAAAGTATTGGACATTATTTCTAGGCGTGTTTATTTAAGAAGAGATCCAATGTTGATAAATTCACAGGCCTCTTTATATAGAAATTTAGGCCAGATAAATATTTGGAGGAAGAAAAGTTGAATTTCAAAAAACTACTGATCACAATTCTCCTGATAATCCAAGATTTTTATTTTTTTAATTTTTGGCTATGTGCCATGGTAACCCCATCTCATTTGAGTCGAGATTAATCTCTAAAAATGCACAGGAACATCTATAAATCACATGCATCAAGTAAGTCTAAGGACACTAGGTATATAGTTCCTGAGTCTGGACTTTGAAAGTCACACAGCAAGAAAAATGATTTATTATGCAACACAAAAGTAAAACACGTAACTCCTCCGTCATGCTAGTTGACAAACTCTTTACATAGTCAGTCCAAGCCAAGAGAAAGGACAGGTTTTGTAGGTAGATGGCCAACACAAAACTTTATCATCATCTTATCAACATAGATCCTAAAAATATTCTAGTTGGGGTACTTAGCTACAATGAAAATATGGAACAGACAAGTGGTGTTACAAGAATAGATAAGACAATGAATGAATAAAATCTCAAATAGTTATAAATGGCACTAATTGAAAACAAAAGGAGAGGAAGTCGTTTGAGATGATTTGGCCATGTACATGATACACCAATTAACAAGCTGGTGAGGAGTGATCTTTTTCTAGTGGAAGGTACCAAAACGTCATGAATTAAGGCAATAAGACAGGACAATGATTGACTTTAATTTAACTGAGGATATGGCTTTGATATATCCAAGTGGAGAGCACAGATCCAAGTAAACAAGCCCATGCAATTTTCATTTTGGCTGCTTGAGTTGAGTTGACTCAAACATTAAGTGTCAAAGATGTGTGCATGTCAACCCTTTCATTCCTTCCATCATGTTGACAAGCAGGCATGTCAAACATAGCAACGGCCAAATTACAATGTCTATTATGCTGTGTCTAGATCTGTTGTATTATCATCTGCCAAGCACCCCCTTCCAACAATCACCCCCCTGTGCGTGTGGAACATAAATATCTAAAGGAACAATACAGACAAGTGAAATGATGACTGATTTTAATTCCCATAATGAATTTTAAATAGCTAAACGACAAATTAAGGAAGTTTAGTTTTGTTAAACATAAGCAACAAGTGTCATATGGCACATGAACTTTAAGTGTACTTGTTGCTTTTGTCATAATCACATTCATTCTAAATTTATAAACCTGTTTATGTCAGATGCCTCATATTCCTAACTGGCACTTTAAGCCATGCAGGCTTTCCTACAAAAGGAGAAATATTTACGTAGACAAAACCAAGTAAGCTACAAGACACGATCACTTTGGTGAGAAACAAGCAGTTTAAATGACTTCTCAGTGACCTTTTTTTTTTTTTTTTTGCCTTCTGAAGGAATAACTATAGGAAAGATGCAAATGACTTCAGCTAGAAAGAATTGAAACCTTTAAAAGTACACATGAACTCATAAATCTACAGTCAAAAATACTATTTAGCAAGGAAAAAAAAAACCTTCGGCTCAATGGAGTAGAGGAGATCTTAGCTGTAAGAATGGAGCTGCAAGTTTTAAAAATAAATTTAATAAAAATGAGAATCCTACAAATATGTTATTTATGCATTGTTTGCCTCTGCGTATATATATATATATATATGTTTGTTTGTAACAGAGTGGTCAACTGCTTATCACATACTATAAGGTCTCTAATTCTTGTATAGCTTAGATTGAGAAAATTTTCTCCCCAATTGATAGCTTAAGTATTCTTTCCTTCTAAATTTTATTTTATTTTTTAAAATTTCCTTGTAGATTTGTTGATCAATTGCTCAGTGGCTTGTCACTAGAGTTGCTTTCATATAAATGCATCTCCTTACATAAACAAAAATTATAACCAAAAAATCAACAACTAGAGATGCAGATATTATCTAAACAAAGCAGTTCTATTCTCTTCATAGAAACCGATGCATGTTTTGGAGTTTGGCGAATTAAAATTTATAAGGTTATCAGATACAATTCCATATATTGCCTCTGAGCAAACCTTAGGCAGACATCCCAGCCACAGTACCAAACTGATGCTTGATTGTTTTTCCTTTTTATTTAGTCCCATTTCTCTTAGAAAAATTGGATAATGACAACATTCGCTTCCAACATACAACTACATGCAGATTCAAGACAACCAAAATTTCCACAACCAAAACAAAGACAGAACAGAAAATTTAGCAGGAAAATGGACCAATGCGACTCCATTTTACTGCAATTTAAAGAAATTAATAAAAACAAGCTAGACAATACAGTTGATCAAACAGAAAATGCTGAAAAGTAAGCAAGCAGATAACGGTAACAAAAATTGGAGTAAAAATAACAGCATAAATCAATTCACTTAAGAGTGATTAAAATCAGAGTTTATTTCAAAAAAAAAATCAAAAACAAAAAATTGATGTGAAAAAAAAAGATAAAACCTTTGCTTTTGAGATGATTTTCACAGCAAGAGGTTGGTCTCTGAGCTCTCCCTTCCTGCCCTTTGCTTGGCATGTATGACCGAAATGCCCCCGGCCCACCTCCTTTCCCAATTCATATTTGGCACCGAAATTCTTATTGTAACCGAAGTTCTTGTCCAGTGACTGATCAGGCTCCGTAGCACCATCCTCGGGGATCGGGCCCTCCCTTGGCTTCGCATGGCCGAACCGTCTAGCGAGGGAAGCCTTGATGTGCTTCGCAGGCGATGGAGGCGGGAACGGCCGCTTGAAGAACTTCCGAGGCGTCGACCTCGCCGGGGACGGCGACACTCCGACGGGAAGAGGACTTGCGGCGCCGTGAGGGTACGGACTAGGCCACGGACTCGTCGCCGACGATCGAGCTGGCGTGTTCTTCACGGAGTGTACGTTAACGGCGTCGTTGTTAGCGGACAACCTTCCGGGCGTCGGCGGCCGTCGATCGTCTCCTCCGCCGACGGTGATGACGGTGGTGGTGGCCCCGTCGTCGTCGCCAGTAGGAATGGTCTTACCATAACACTGCCCCATCGAAGCTTTTAGTCACGACTCTCTCTCTGACTCTGATCGCGACCGGGTCAAAGTTCACCCCAGTCTAAGCATCTGACGGTAAATCCCACACTGTACGGATCTGTAGGTTAGCGCCGGAGAGAGAGAAAGAAAGAAAAAAGAAAAATGATGAAAGAGATAGAAGAGATCTACGGCGAGAAAACGATAAAAGAAAGAAGAGAATGAGAAGAATTTAGTCAGACAGTCTACAAGACATAGAAAGAAAGAAGAAAGAGAGAGATACACATACAAAATAACCACATAGATGCAGATATAAAGTATAAAACACACACGCTCCGTTAAGAAACCGAAGCGAGTGTGATAGGAGAGAGAAAGAGTATATGTGGGGGAATTATAGCGAAGAAAGAGAGAGAGAGTGAAGGGTACAAACAAACAAGGGGGAAGATCTGGGAGATGTTGAAACCTGGCAGAATCAAACATGGGAATTCAGAATCCCAATGCCAAGCGCGGGACTTTCGCTATAGCTCTAATCCCATCATCCATAATAATAATCACGGCCCTCTGTTTTCCATTTCCATGGCAGAGCCAAGAAAACTCGTAATTCTGTCCGCTTACACCATATATTAGCCCTTCCAAGTCTAAATCCAACCCCAACCACACACACACACACACTCTCTCTCTCTCTCTCTCTCTCTCTCTCTTCTTGTATCTCTACAAGCTCTTTTTGTTTTTGTCTTTTGCCACTCTTTCTCTTTAAGCTACTAGTATTTTAATTTTAAAAGGGTTTGCGGAAAATGACCCAATTGCAATCCACTGCTATCCAGCCCACCTGTTAAATCCATGCACCAGATTATTCTATCATGACCCTTGTAAATAGGGATGGCATTTTAGGTACTTCAGAATGTATGACTATTGGCTTGTATTACTAAAGAGCCCATTCTTGCTGGGGTGTGCTCATAGCTGGAATGTAGTTGTTATGGTTAGTGGTGTATAACGGTGTAGTGAATTGCACTCTCCTGAGAGAGGATAAGAGAGAGTCAGAGAGAGCTGAGATAACAGAAGGGAGCAAGCACAGCCTGGTCGGAAGGTTCGAAATAATAAGAGACCTCTCTCTCTCTTCACGGTAAAAGTCAGAAGAGAATCATATATGTGAATTTATCGAAAACTATTCTTATAATCCGACGTGGCTCTACCGTATCCGTCAGAATATAACTCCTGATTTTGTCTTATTACTTCCGTAAATATCCATATGATGGAGGGCCTAGATTATGCCAAATATAAAGCATATCAAAATCACAGTATCTGCAGCCTCAATTTTTTTTCCCTCTTTATACGTTTCTCTAGGAAATTTTTAAATTTAAACTTATCATCTCCCGTTTGTTACTTTTGAAAATTGTTTAAACAAATAAAAAAATTTACATGCTTTAAACGTTGCCGTGATACTTTCTTCAAAAATGTTCCTAATATATTACCGGTGAGAGTTTCGTGACACCAATTCTTTTCACAATACCTTGCAAAGAGCCCCAATTAAGTTGATCTAGTGTAATTAGCCAAACTCACGTGAAAAAATAAATAAATAAATAAAAGCTTGAATGGACTAAGCTCAATTTGTGCTCTTTGCATTGACGTTTTACACAGCTTAGTACCCAATCAAACTTCTCCGAATCAACAATAGACGTGCTGACTACTCAAAGGTCTTGAAGCTTTAAACCCATTCAACAGATTCTTGGGTAACTTCACCATTGTATAACTTCCCTGCAAGCAAAAACTGCAAAAGTCTGCACTTTTACATGCATATATATAGATATATATGGTAGTTTATATGTAGGCTACTATAGGTAGCAACCTAACAAAAATGATGATAGTAGTAGTAGCAGCATATGCTGATGATTTAAGCGTATCTGAAGGGCAATTGAGGAGATTATTTCCGGACTAAATCTAATGACAGTTGTTTATACGTTAAATACAGTAAAAGTGTTAATACGATTTAGTGTTGACTTTGTATATGAACACTTTTATAGAGTAGTTGTGCAGTGAACTAGTGAGAGGTTGAACAA
Organism: Euryodendron excelsum; assembly: GCA_033060915.1. Taxonomy (NCBI): domain Eukaryota; kingdom Viridiplantae; phylum Streptophyta; class Magnoliopsida; order Ericales; family Pentaphylacaceae; genus Euryodendron; species Euryodendron excelsum. The sequence continues at coordinate 974,284 of CM065379.1, read as the reverse complement.
CTGCTAAGTTGCAGGGTACATTTGACCTACTATATAGTAAGATAATAAATTTTTGCTTATTCTATTTTATTATAAACCCTTGTCCGTAATTACACGTACACATAATTTTATTGTGAGAAAGAAGTAGATAGAGAGGGACGTGGTGAAAACCTACCCTTCTGGCAGTATTAAGAGAGATTTTGGAGTATTACCATTGGAAGATCTGTTATAATATTACATATGCAATCTGTATCTATTCTGTTGGGTACAAACAGAAGATAGATTTGAAAAACTTCATAACGTTAATCCTATGAGAATATTAACATTTGTTGGCCGGTGGAAATGCCAAACAGGAGATTGATCCGTTAAAAAAAGGAAACCAATTCCATTATTCAGAACGCTGTAGTAGAATAACTATCATAATCATAATTTAATTTATTGTCAAACTGTCCCATGGTAATATTAAACTAAACGCTGCTGATTGTCAGTAGGCTTATACTAGTACAATTAATTGTCACTATTATGGTTGCAATATTTAACTCAAGTTGACTCGAAACTTTTAAGTGTTTAAACTAGAAAATTAATCCTGGACTGTACATCTCCAAGCATAGCACAGCAGAGTGCGGATCAGATGAACTCGAGTTGAGCTTTTAGATAAATCAAGACTGATTTGGTTTGAAATCACAAGTCACAATCTCTTATTTGGTTTTTCCTAATCTGACATTAATCGAATAAATGTGAACTCTCTGGACTTGAGCCTCTACTGGATCAAAAAGAAAGGAAAAGAAATTGCCAAACATCTTTCTCTAATGTAGTCGTATGGAAAATATTACTCTTGCAAACTGCTTGTTCAAAGCCGCCATGAAAATTAGTTCGTGCAGTTCAAGTGTCTGCACGGCAACATCTTCAATACGTCAACCTCCCAGTAAGGTAAGATCATATTGAGTTGTAAAAAATAAAAAAATAAAAAATAAAAGTTCAGAGATTGTGAAAAGAAGTTCATACATTAGACTGTTCGACCTCAGTTTTTTTTTTTTTTTAGCAAGCGTGAGAACGTAGCGAGGATCGAGTGTTATGTTCAAACATTAGATTTGTATCTACCCTATCCCTCTCAAAATTCTCAATATTACTGTAAAATAATTATAGGTAACTGGTAAAGATGCAGCTGAAGTACTTCAAAACTTTTTATGAGCTAATGAAGTAAGATACCAAACAAATTAGCACCACATTGAGCAGTGAGTTTTTATTGTCTGAGACGAAGTAAAGTGGAGGAAGATGTCAGGGAAAAAGTAAATGTAGCAGGAATAAGAATGGGGCCACAGCAAGGTCATATTAGGATAAATGCTTTGCTACCCATCAACTCGTGCCTGTTGGGGCCTGATCCAATTGGCGCAATTGTGGATAACATTTCTCTTAGGATGATTTAGGTATGTTTCCAAACATAGCTTTCACAACTTTATGCATAATTACTCCCCAACTTTCAAACAAAGACGTTTCAAGAAAATTCTCCTTTAATATTAGTCTCTACTCTCTAGTTAGCAAATATCTATTATTATGCGAATCTCTCTTCGTATCCTATTTTGCTTTCTTATTTGATTCCAACATACTTTCCACATCTCCTCCAGCAGCTGTTACTTTCAGATTTCAGTAGTCTTTTACATTCTCAAGAAAAGCTAGTAGAATGTCTCTGGACTGGTTGGTCAATGTGAAATCATTTGTTAGAGACAACTCAATTGGCAATCAAGCATGACTTTTGAAAGCTTGGAATAGAACATAATTACATTAGGTAAGATTGAATATAGAGTCGGTAGAGCAGCCCAATCCAATTTGGGTGGGGGGAAAATGGACATACAAAAGATGTCAAGATTAGGCAGACTTGATGGCCGGGGTTCAAACCTGAGGCCCATACCATTTTGTTCAATCTGAGGTCAGGCTATCTAACGTGGCTAAACACAGGACACATGGCCTTCTTGATGGCACTGAGCGGCCCAAGTATCTTTGAGAAAGAGTGTCAACGGCTACGTGTTAGGTTCAGCAAGCCCACTGGCTTGACAGCCATGGCTGGTCACAGGCTCACAGCATCTTAAATGACCTAAAGTTGAGTTAAGGTCTGTGAGGCTTTCGAATATATATGCTGGCCTAACTCAAAACTCACTTAGACAAACCGTTTAGAAGAAAACTCTCAGAAATCTGATGACGGTATGAATGTGTGTAAATTGGGTGAAGGCGCAACAGCTAGAATATGAAGTTTAATTGGACTAGACAGAACCCACTTTGCTGGTGGTTTGGACATGAGACCTCGCGTTAAGGCCAAGCCCAAGTACAACCCATTCTAAATATGCTGGGTTAAGGTGGTTCCGATCAGCCCTTGGTCGAACTCATCACATCCCAAAGAGTGTAGCCTACTAAAACCCAACCGAATCCATTCCAGCCAGCCAGCCTCTTTCTTCCTCCTCCTCTTCTTCTTCTTTAATAATTCCACATTCAGTTTAATCAATATTCATACCTGTCAAATACCCTATAGGCTGCATTTGTTTGGGTGGTTAGATTAGTCTAAATTCCCTAATAGGATTTTGTACCGTTTTTTACTTATGGTAGGAGCAGATAGGGTCAATCATTTATGACCATTGAATTTTGTGTCAAGTTTTATCACTAAATCCAACCTTTCCCAGGGTCACCCAAAAGTCAACAAGATTATGCATATCTTCTAATTAAAGTTTTGACTTGTGGTTTCAGTTAAGAAGCCTGTTATTTTTGGGGTGGTTTAGCTGGGCCATTACACTAATAGAGGACTACCTAATTATCTCACCCTTTGTGGGCGGGTGGCGCTTGACAGACCCTTGGAGTAGCTTCAAAGGAACTCATTTAACAAACTAACATCTCTCATTGCATGCTACAATAGGCCTCCGCCTTACCTTTTCCTCTTGTATGGTTCTCTTTTGCATAGGATGGCGATGCATGATTTGTAATGCTTTAAATGCAAGCCTATTGAAGAACTTTGAATAGAGTGTGCAGTTAAGGAGTTGGTAGGATGGCAAGATTCATAACATCATCACTTTATCACATTGTCATGGAATGTTTGTTGGGACAACTACCAAGCATCGATAAAATATAGCAAGAGGCAAAAGTTAAATCCTTGTTATACTGCAGGAGTTGGTCGAGTTGCATTAGTATTCTACACAAGTTTTGGCTTATAATTGTTGGGTTATATTCTAGATATATTGTTGTTAATTAGGGTGATGCTATGTAATCAAAAAACTAAATATAAAATTTTTGTATGGACTGACATAGTTGAACGAGCTTTCATTTTAAACCAACATCTTGGCTCTTAATAATAAAATTGTCATATTTACATCATTCTGCCATGCACGTAGGTTCATGTTAGATACCCACCAAAAAAAAAAAAAAAAAAAAATGCCATACCTTATTGTTGTACATTAACAAATCTCACATGACATTTATGCAGTACCTAAATGGCGAAAGATGTAGACTTAGTCTATGACGTACAGTGTCATTTAAGCATTCTCTTCTCGAAAGAGTCGAAAACAGAAACAATCGATCGATCGATCTTGAATTCTATCCGTCATTTATCAACATTTAGCAGCTCATCAGCTACTAGTTTTACAACTGGCTGCAGGCATGGTTTGACCAGATGGTATTGGAGTCAAATGATGATCCGTAAGAATTAGTAATGTATAGGGCATCTGCGTTTTCTTTTTGGGAGGATGCCATTAGGATTAGTCTAAAGTCTAAACAGCTGTCATTAATTATATAATCATGTTGGTTTCTTGTGAGTTCTCAGCAGTTGTCTTGCTCGACAAGACAAATTACAAGTCGTGTGGTGCGGTTAAGGATGTTTATAATCCATTACCAGCTGGTACTACAAATATATTCCCTATATACATGATAAAAACCCATTTTAGTTCAAACTTTCCATGTGAAGATTCACTGGAACATACAGTACTTGCATTGGAGCAAAAGAGTACGCATTTTAGTTTAAACTTTCCATGTGAAGATTCACTGGAACATACAGTACTTGCATTGGAGCAAAAGAGTACCGAGCTACAGAAGAAAACGAGGAAAACATGTCGTTCGAAACTTAGCTAGCAACTCTTAGGGGTCATGCCACGTGAATTTCTTAGTCTTTGTGTTTTGATCAAATTAGAAATTGGCTCAAGACCTTGACAATATAAGAAAAAAAGGAAGAAAAAGATAAGGATTTCCTCCAACTTAGGTTGGAGGAATTCCTCACAAGAAATCACGTTGACAGTTGTTTAGACTTTAGACTAATACGTGACAACTAACTTTAGACTTTAGACTAATACATTTAATACGTGACAGTATGGTGTATTGTCACGTGTAGAATCTGTTTACAATTAAAGCAAAATCGGTAATCGGGTTTAACTTTTGAAGCGTGTCCGAAAACAAATTTAAAAGAACCGAACTTGATTCAAAAAATCCTTCACGTGTACCTGTGTTCTCCTATGAATTTATCCGCAATGAAATGCAATTAAATCTTCTCGAAAAATCAAAAGCATTCATACTAATTATAAATTAAGAGCCTATCTTAATTATGTGTTTTAAGAGAGACACTGAGAGAATTGCTCACACACTCTTACACACATCAAAATATAGCTACTAAAATCTTACTTCTCTTCTCTCTTAAACATTTATAAGTGTGAAATGAATCTACTATTTCTAGTTCTTGGTGGTTGACATATGCCTTAATTACCAAGATAAGTGAGAGTATGTTTGAACAATTACTCTAATCACCGAAATAAGTAGAAGCATGCTTAAACAACTACCTCAACCATCAAGATCAGTGAAAATATGTTTAAACCACCTAATGTAAGTGTTTAATGGATCTTTGAATTAAAGCATGCCATGAGTATTCGAATCAATTTGAATTCGAACTTATCCGAACCGATCATACCAACACCACATATACATAGTGAGGGGAATTTCTCTAACTTAAATTAGAGGAAACCTTTGTAAAAAAAAAAAAAGAAAAAATGTAATATGTACCATTGCGATGCGTTCGTAAGGCCAGGCCGCGCAACTGCAACCACCGCAAAGAATTGCAATTTGTGATTGGGACCATGTTGATGTACCCTGGGATCTACTTTCGCAGGCGGCGGCGGTGGAATAGTAATGGCGGATGGCTGCATCTGCATGCATGTTCACGTGTCATACAAATTTGTAAACAGGGCACGTCGGCACATATATTGTACACATATGTATATGTATCTGTTGATGTCCATTATAATAAGATATAGGATATGGTGCCCAATCCCCGTTGTCTTGTGGGTCAACCCTAGTGCAAAGTATCCCAATAGCTGTACCATGATGAAGTTCAATTAGCCAGTCAAAGCCACTGCAAAATGCCCCTTCCATTGATATAGCTTTGTTAATCTGTTTGAAAATTTGCATTGGTAATAGATATATTTTGGTTTATTGATCAATTAGCATGACGGTGTCCTGTCCTGCCGTAGTACGTACGTATTGGCTGTAAAGAGCCCACAGGGGGGGCTCGTTTGAGGAGGAAGAAAGAAACATCTCATGTGCCCTCACCTGACCATAATAATTACCAATTAAACAACCAGCCCGTGACACATAGGTACAGAGACAGAAACAGAGACACCCCAAATGCATGCAAATCCCAAAGCCTCGTTTTTCAAATCCCGAGCTCTAGCTAATATTGTACTACGTACCATAAAAATCGTTACTCAATCAGGAATAATTACATATTATAGTGTCTGCATGTATATATATACATATCTGTGCTGGGCCGGGCATTAAAAAGCATTCATGTCTGTGTACGCATATGTGCTTGTGTTCTGCGGTGCATCTAACAAATAAAAACAATACTCAAAATCAATAATGCATCAACTCGGTAACATCTCTAATCTAGTCATCCACAAGGAGTCCGATTTGATTTCTCCTCTGTTAAGATCCAAGATTGTGTCAAAAAGTCGTCCAGTGGCCTTCCAAAAAAACTAATGAAATGGAAATTATTGCCTCATAAAAAAATTTACTTGAGATAGGAAATTGTTGGAATTGAATATACATAGAATACAGAGGACCCATGAGCGTGGCCAGCTTTACTCGTATCTCTATCTCTCTCTCTCTCTCTCTCTCTCTCTGTATGGAAAATGTAGATCCAGCAAGCCTGTCGCATAAAGAATGCGAAACTTCCAAAACTCAATCGTACGCGACTCTTACTCTTGTCTGGTCTACCGCCCCTCATGTCACGAGCAGACGATTCCACTTCTCTCTCCCTCTTTGTGCAAACTTTTGCTATACATACAAAAACAAAAAAGCAACATGTCCCCATCACCGTTGCCCTCACCTTTCAACCCCCCCTCATCACCATATCTACTATCTCTGAAGGTCAGCCTCACCAATAATTCATTCATCTCAGCCCCTGAGCAACCACCCCCTCCTCCGGCAAATCCATCTTCCCGAAACCATTCTTGAAAACCCCCCCAAAAAGAAATACCCCGAATTTTGTATTCCATTCTCTCCTTGCTCTCACTTTAATTTGTTCCCTCTTCTGGCTTTTTTTTAATTTTTTTTAATCACTGGCAATATGACTCGGCTCTTCCGATCAAAGTCTTGCGGAGTCGGTCAGACCACCAGTTCGATGTTCAATTCCTCCCCTCCGAGTCCATCTCCGTGTCTAACCAACAGGGGTACTGATCAAGATGAAGATGAGGAGGAAGAGGAAGAAGAAGACGAGGTGTACCTTGCTAACAGTCCTGTTACGACGCCGTTTATTATAAGTCCCGACCGTCGGTACCGTCATCATCACCACCGGAGGCAACAGAGCCAGAATCATCAGTTCCCGATACTGGACATTTTAGCAGCGGTGCTGAGGAAGTCTCTGGTGACTTGCAGTGTGGAGAGGGATGATGTGTCTTCCATGGATATCGGCTGGCCGACCAATGTCCGGCACGTGTCTCACGTTACTTTCGATCGCTTCAATGGCTTCCTTGGCTTGCCCGTTGAGCTCGAGCTCCCCCGCAAGGTTCCCAGCGCCAGGTTCGAATTTTTTCCCCTCTTCTTTTAAACGTGTTTGGGAATGTTGAAGTTTTCTCCGGTTGACAATGTCTGGAACGTTTGAGATTTGCTATTGAATTTTGGATGTGTGACATGTATTGACTTCTGTTTGTGGTTCTGGCCTTTTGCTGTTAATGTCTCTTATCCGTTTTAATTTTTGTTCAACTATTGAACCAGTTATTAATCAAAATTTCTGTACTAACACAGTGGATGTGTGTGGTTGCGAAAATTTACTCTCTTGCCAAAAGAGAAACGGGCAATTGAGTAAAACAAAACTGAATTTTTTTTTTTTTTTGGTTGGCTTCAGGGAAGGTCCAAGATTTTCTTGGGTATTTTTATAATATTGGGGCCTTTTGGAGAATCATAAATGTAATATGTGGGGGACATTTAATTAGGATAGAGGTCCTTTGATTGCATTGAGGCCATTTTGTAATCATCTTGAGAATTGCAACTAAGATTTTAAAATTTGAATTATTAATTCATGCCCTCAAGAATAAGCGAATCATGTTGACAAGGAAGTTATATGCCTACTTCTAACCTTCCTTAGTATTTAAACAGCTATAATCCTTAATTTCATTTGTTGCAATATGTACATTCAATTAATTCAAAGAGACAATATAAAGAAGAGGAGTAAGGGAAAGCAAGACTTGCTTACTAGTCACTCAAGAAGGGTTTCAATCCCTTACCAAAATCTGACACCCCAGTAAATTTGGTAAGACGTGTATAATTCCTTTCCCATCATGGGGGAAGGAGAAGTAATCTTTTAAACCATTCTAGTTGTTTTATGGGTAGAAGCTTGTACTGGGAAAGTAAGGACAGCGTTTTCTGTAGTTGATCTTTATTGTTTAAGCTGATATGAGTGGTAAAATGTCATCTCCATTTCTGCAAGGATTCTTTAATTCAAGGGTCTTTTGATTAGTAGGTCATTAACTTCTATGCCACCTTCTTTTATTCTGTGTGAAATAAGAGAGCTTGAGGAGTCCTTGAGTTCATGTTGACATTATGGCAAGAGCCTAATACACTCGTATTAATGGACTAGGAGTCTAGGACCCTGTTCATATATAGTGGAGTAGCTTCTTTTGATGAATCACTTGAACAATGGTTACAACTTCATATAAGTCGTTCCTTGATGTATTTAAGGAACATACTCATAAAGGAGGATGGGGCTTCTATTCTCTGCTGAGCCAGCATACATGCAAGCAACGTGCTTTTTATGTGAATCTTTTGCATGGTCCTTAAAATAGGTTGGATTCAGTAATTTGAATAGAGTCAGAAGCTCCATGTTTATCAGTACCACTTTGAAGTTTGAACCATATGAAATGCAAAGGTGAAAACCGTTCTTGGTTTATGGGTGGTTTTGAGTAGGATAAAGGAATATGTGCTCCCACCTCCCTTTCTCCCCCACTTGTTTTGAGGATTTTTTGTCAGATTTATTTACGATTCTGTATGCATTGGCAGATTAAAAAGGATTTTCAATGGTGGATTTGGAATTTGGATACAGAGTTTTGTATTTCTCATTTCTGTTAATTGATTTGTGTGGGAGCCATCATCTGGTGCATTTATCTTCAACTTGCATTATGGGATTACTTTATATGTCCCCATTCTAGATTTCCTTGTTAGCTTCATTGACATGCTTGATACATCTTTCTTTTCCCCCTCTGTTGTCCAGTGCAAGTGTCTTTGGAGTTTCTGCCAACTCAATGCAGTGTTCCTACGATCAAAGAGGAAACAGTGTGCCAATGATTCTTCTCATGATGCAAAAGCGTTTGTACTCAGAGAGAGGCCTTCAAGTATGTATTTGTGTATTCTCAATAATTTCTTAAGTAGTTACTCCATATAAGCTTGTTCAAATGCTGAGGGCTGTTTCATGTGTTGGTTGAAGGCAGAAGGAATATTTCGAATAAATGCTGAGAACAGTCAAGAAGAATATGTTCGGAACCAACTGAACAAAGGTGTTGTGCCACGTGGAATTGATATTCACTGTTTGGCAGGGCTGATAAAGGTATCTATGCAAGTGGCTAACTGGCTATCTTACTTAAAGGTTGTACAGCTTGGATAATTGCCAGGCTTTATAAGATGAGAATTATTAATGGTCAAAATCTGAAGGCACAAAAAAGTTGGGTATCAGATATATATTATTACTTCATTTTGGGGGAAGGGATGGATTATTTCAAAAATTAGTTCCTGATTGCTAACTCTCATTGAACTTTTGACTGCTAACATTAACAGTTTTCTTTTTAAGGTCAGTCTTGAGAGAAATACACCTTTATTGATGAACTAGGGGTCAACCCGTGCAATGCACGGGAGTAAGAGTTATTCAAATCATAAATAGTTAATTTAAAATTCATAATAATTAATTATACAATCATATCGTATCTTTAAAATATAAATAGATATTGACATATATGATATTTTATTTAATTATAATCATATTTTTAGATATTAAGTTTAGAAAAAGTCCTGACAATCTAATTATATATATATCTTATCTATCTTACAAAACTAATACATCGTATTGTATCTCTAAAATGTAAATAGATATTGATATATATATATATATATATAATATTTTATTTAATTATAATCATTTTTTTATAGATATTTAGTTCAAAAAGAGTCCTGACAATTTGATATAATATATATGTATCTTATCTATATTACAAAACTAATCTTATCTCATCTTATATATATATATATATCTTACAAAACTAATACAATAAGTTTAATAAAATAATAAATTCAATAGTTATCTAATAAATTGCCCCTGTGACGTGGTATTTTAAAAATATCTAAGCATTTAGAGCGCCACGTAGGAGAGAAGTAAAATATAAGGGCAAACACAACTTTTATATATATATATATATATGATGAGGTGTAGAGTGAAGTTGATAAGTTTCTTTATCATGAAGGGTTATATGATGATTTCAAATTCCTAGAGTGGTTCAACCATTGATTCATTAGGTTCTGGGTACAAACAAAAAGTGGCCCATAAGTAGGGCTATTAATATGATGTTGTATCTGCTAGAAAACTTTTGTAAACAAAGGGAAAAATATGGCCACTGCATTTCTTTTGAGTTAAGCTGAACACATATGAAACAATTTTGATTAGTCCCAAACATTTCTGTAGTCTTGGGTCCTGAATTGAAGCTTTACTTTAAAAGTTACATCAGATATTTTCTCTCAACCAGTATTACTACTGTTTTTGGACCTTTAAAAGTTCTGTGGTTGGCTTTTTTTTCTCCCCACTTTTTCCTTTTTAAGTTATCTAACTGAAATTGATTACTGCAATTTTATGTTCTGCAGGCATGGTTCCGAGAACTTCCTGCAGGAGTTCTTGACTCTCTGACCCCAGAACAGGTGATGCACTGCAACACAGAAAACGAGTGCACTCAACTTGTGAAGTTACTTCCTCCAACTGAAGCTGCATTACTTGACTGGGCCATCAATTTGATGGCAGATGTTGTGCAGCATGAAAATCACAATAAGATGAATGCACGCAACATTGCTATGGTTTTTGCACCCAACATGACTCAGGTGACTTAACATTTCCCAGTTCTAATTTTTTTCTGTTTTGTTAGTTCTGAGATGTCCTAGTTGGTCTGTCCAATGCAATTAGACCCACTCTTACGGCTTTTGATGGGTCAAGTTATAAATAATTTCATGCTTATAAATTATTATTGAAATGTCCTTAATAATTCTGCCATTTGTCCACTGCATGCTTTATTCAACTGGATAATCAGACAATACTCTGATGTTTCTTCATGGGTTGGTATAGTTCGCAAGGTGAGCAGTGAGAAGCTTAAGATGATGTACAGACAAAGAAACAGAGAGAATCTTAAGATGATGTATTCTGATTGCTTGTATCTAGTTTCTATCTAGATGGTACTTGCTAATTTATGGGGTTGCAACACTTGCATGTGTGGTATCTTAGTGGCAATCAACATGGCATTCCTTCTTGCTTGAAAAAACATCTAATACTCGCTATGGTTTAAGTGACTGGTTATTCTTTCTATATGATGCAGATGGCTGATCCTTTGACTGCATTGATTCATGCTGTTCAAGTTATGAACTTCCTGAAGACACTCGTTATGAAAACCCTTCGAGAAAGAGAAGAATCAGCTGCACAGGGTAGATTGCTGCCATCATGCACAGGCTGTCCAAGGAACAAGGGTGATTCACATTCGTCAAACCCAAGCAGGGTGTTGTCAAGTGGCCATACTTTTGATGGTTGTGCCAGTGAAGGACCTGCCATTAGTAACCTCTTTAGGAGTGCCACTATAGGCGGATTGGAACACAACGGCATGGAGAAATTCTGGAGTTTTCGGAGCAGGAATGACGCTGACAAGGGGTACGAGTCCATTTCAGATAGGAGCTTGCCGGTTATGAGCAAGAGGAGGAATTTGGAAAATGGGTCGAGAGGTGAGTATAATGATGGGGAAGTTGAAGGCATATTTGATAGGCTAAATCTCAAAAAAGGAGTGAGGAAAATTTGCAGGCACCCTGTATTCCATTTGAGCAAGCCAGCTAAGAAGACTAGAGGCGTTGGGATCGTAAATAGCAGGGAAGGAGGTGAGGAAGCTTGGGCATGAGATGTATGCAACTTGGGTGGGCACAGTCCTGTATTTTTAGTTTTGTTTAGTTCCTTGATGTGTGTGAAAACCATGTTCTAGTATAGATGTCTCTGTTGTTTGGTTAATAATCTTAGGTAGAGCAGTATTTGAAGTTGGCAAGCATGTGTTTTCAGGTTCTAACCGAAGGTCTGAATGAATATAAATGTCCGAGGAAGATTCTCCACGTCGAATGGTTTGCTATGTCGCTTCATGCAGTACCATTTGAATAACAGTGTCGGAGGTTTGTACAAAAACAATTCTGTCTGCTCAACCATAATTGTGAGCATAAGCTGGTGGCACGATCGGTAGTTCAAGACATGGTTGCTTCCATGTAAAAGAGAGAGGGAGAAGGGAAAAAAAAAATAAAAAATCAATGGTGGGAAACCATGAAAATGATCCGTTGATTTATGGTTTTGGTTGCTTCCATGCACGCCCAAAAATTATGGAGGACCTTAGCCCCCCAGATTCAATTATTTAGAATATGCAATTGGATGAAAGGCACCTCTAGATGTAGAACTTTCTATAATAACAAGGCGCCGCTTATAATATTGCGCTAATCAGGGCACGGGGCTGTGTGTTGCATTGCCCAAAATATAATCAAAAGAACAAATTTAAAAAAAGGTTACTGTTCCTGATATGGTTGAACTTTTATACCACTTGGATTTATTATGATTATTATTATTTTCATTTTCTAAACCATTGGGTAGAGGTAATCTGTCAATCCACAGCTAACGTAATTTATTCTATTTTTCTTGAAAGTTGTGGTTGCTTTCCTCCAAAACCACAGCTGTGGAGATATAGAATTAATTAAGTAAGATGTCGCTAAGGTTACTGCCACCCACGAATGATACATTACCTGATTTAAATTGTAAATTAATGATGAAATGAAATATGAAAGTCACAGAAGAAAGACGTCCATGTCTTCCATGAACAGCATCCTGATGGAAATAGATCGAGGAGGGAACATAGATAACAACTGAAAAGGTGTAGTTTGTAGATACACCTTCCCCACATGCCCAATAGAGAGATACAACCTACCAAGTGATTAACTGCATTTTTATCGTCATTCTTTCGCTTTTTTTACGTACTTTTTCTGAACTTGATGAAGAATCAAAATTTAAAAAAAAAAAAATTAAAGAAGCAAAAATCGTACTGGGAATTTAGGTTGAGTTTGGTCTTGGAAGTGGCGTAAATGGAGTAATTCAAATTGTATTCCGTTACCTAAACCTGTTTTGCAATGTAATTCCTTGTCTAAAGGCTAAGGCTGCTGACTTCTTCCATTATAAATTCTAACATATACTCATGCTAATGCAGAAACTGCAAAAGAGAAAAATAGGTGCAAGAAGCCAATGGACATATGATCATCAAACCAAGAAGAATGAAAGAGGTGAATTAATGATGCAGAAAGGAATGGGGTAGGACCATTTTAACATGTGTTTGTTGTTGCAGATGACTGTTGGTTGTGCATTTTTCAATGGCCGTACCAAGAATTATGATCAGAGTTGTTAGTCAATACTTAAACCAACCTCTCATGAATCACTAAGCAACATCGAGTCAAAATCCCAAATGAATTTCTTTATTAATTGCATGTTTTGCTGTGCCTTTTACTCGTGCGCTGTTAATGCATACTCATTCATTAGCCCATGCCATGTGTACTACTTTTAATCATGCCAATCTCCACTAACCTAGTTTGAAATGTATGTATACAAGTGTTAATCAACATTATTAAACATCAAATCTTATCCCTGATCTTTTATTTAACCTACTTTGAAATGTATGTATGTAAGTGTTAATTAACATTATTAAACATCAAATCTTATTCGTGATCTTTTTTTTACTCATGCGGTCGTGTCTAACTGGGTAGTGCACCCACACGACTTTATCTTTATGAGACATGCTTGCGAGTCTCCATTAATTTATCATTCTAGTTAACCATGACAATGACCTAAGCCTTTCTATCTTTTCTAATACATGCTTAATATTTGGAATAACTAGTTAAGAGAATGTGGAATAACTGCATTAAAAAAAAAAAAAAAAAGGGCTAAATGTTGCATATTGCTGATGCAGGGCATGCTTGTGAGTTGTGATACCGCAGTTCAAATAATCAACCTCTGTGTATGAAATTATCTATATAGGCTTGGTTGTCTTTTTACACACAAGTCAATCGTCATTCCGAATGATTTAATTTGATATAATACCTGGTAGGGTGTACGCCTCTCAAATGTGCATGTGGGGAATATTGTTTTGAAATTATATTGTGGATGAATAGATCTAAGGTCTCTTTCCATTTTTCATGACGTGGGATGAATAGATCCAAGGTCTCTTTTCATTTTTTATGACCCTTTTTTTGTTGCTATATATGACCCCTCCGCCTATTTCCATCAGGACGCTGTTTGTGAAAGACATGGACGTCTTTCTGCAACTGTCATATATATTTCATTTCCTCGTTCATTGACAATTTAGATTAGGTAATGTGTCACTTGTGGGTGACAGTAACCATATTTATATCTTATTTAATTATTTCTATATCTCCACAGCAGAGGTTTTGGTGGAAAGAACCCATAACTTCCAAGAAAAATAAAATAAATTACATAAGCAGTGGATTAACAGATTACCTCTACCCAGTTGTTTAAAATGAAAAAAAATAAAATAAAATTTCAACCATATCAGGAAGACAGGAACATTACCTCAATTTATTTGTCCTTTTGGTTATATTTTGGGCAATGCAACAGCGATTAGCACAATAGTATAAGCGGCCTTGCTATTATAGAAAGTTCTACTACAGGTAGAGGTGCCTTTCGTCCAAAGTGCATCCAATTACATGTTCTAAATAATTGAATCTGGGGCTAAGGTCCTTTGTTGAATCAAGCAACTCCATATTAATATTTGTGTTTGCATGGAAGCAACCAAAACCATAAATCAACTGATCATTTTCTATGTTTCCCACCGATTTGATTGTTTATTTTTTATTTTCCTTTTTTGCATGGAAGCAACCATGCCTTGAACATTGAAGAGAGGTTAATTTAGTGGTAGTGGTTCCCTCACTCATACTTGTGGTCATAGGTTTGACTCACTTTCCCATCCCCTGGGTTTTTTTTTTTATTTATCATAATTCTTAGTTTGAATCATAATTTCAAAAAAACATACAGAAACAAAAACCATACTGGGAATATAGGTTGAATTTGGTCTTGCATATTCCTAAACCTGTTTTGCAATATGGTTCCTTATCTAAGGCTGCTGATCACTCCTTCCATTATCAAGTCTAACATATACTCATGCCATTGGTGAATACAGAAACTGCAACAGAAAAATAGAAGCAAGAATCAAGCCAACGTACATAGTAATACTCATGAAACCAAGAAGAATGAAAGAGGTGAATGATACATAAATTAATGGGGTAGGTAGGATCATTTGAACATGTGTTTATTGTTGCGGGTGAGTACTAGTGTTGGTTGTGCATTTCAATGGCCATGGTATGAATGATCAGAAGTCTATCTTTAAACCAACCTCTTATAAATCACTAAGCAACAATTAATACTATATATTCCAAATTAAATTCTTTATTAATTTCCCGTTTTGCTGTGCCTTTTACTCGTGCGCTACTAATGCATATTCATAGGTTAGCTCATGTACTAATTTTAATCATGTCAATCTCCAGTAATCTAGGTTGAAATGTAAGTTTAATTGTTAATCGTCATTATTAAACATCAAATCATATCGCTAATCTTTTACTTCTTGGGACATTTTTTGTTACTCATGCTGTCGTGTCTAACTGGTTAGTGCACCCACGACTGTATCTTTACGAGACATGCTAGTCTCCATTAATTTATTATTCTAGTAGTTAACCTTGACAATTACCTAAACCTTTCTTTTCTAATATATGTTTAATATCTGGAATTACTAACTAGTTAAGAAAATGTGGTATAATTACTAAAAAAAATATCACAGTTCAAATAATATTTTTTTTTATGTACAACAGTAATATGTTAGTCCCCCAATTTTTTATTTGACAAGTTCCCATTAATTTGACCTTAATCTAATGAAAATTGGACAACGTACACACGGGTCGATCGTCATCCCTAAATCATCCTGCTATGTTCTGTTAAAATCTAGATTGAGTAAGCCAACTTCAGTCTTAAGGCTGTTGATTGAGTCCTAGCTTCTATTATCAAGTGGCCCAGCATATAAATGATCATGCCTGCCATTGTTGAATACAGAAATTGCAGTAGAAAAATTTGCTGCAAGATTCAAACCAACACACCGAATCTGAGAAGATCAGTGAAAGAGGTGATCAATGATGCAGAAATTAGGAAAAGGGGCAGGACCATTTTTAACATGTGTTTCTTGTTTCGGCCGGTGACTCTTGGTTGTTCACTTCATTGGCTATGGTATATATTCAAGAAAGAATGTGATGAAAAGTCAATATTAAGCCAACCTCTCTGTCTCATATGAGTTTAATTGCTGCACCTTTTAAATGTGCGCTATTGACTTAACACACTCGTGGATTAGCCCACGTACCACCACTCTTAATCACTCCAGTCTCTAGAAGCCTATGTATGTATAATTCATGAGGTTGACATGAACGTTTGATAATTAATCCACACTATCAAACCTCGAATCCTAGTAGCCTAGCTACCACTAATCTTGATCTACTTTCTTGGGACATATATTTAACATTTTTCTTCTCTCACGCTATCACGTCTAAGCGTATTTTTAAGGGGTTCGCTAAAATAGCTATAAGAGTTATTTTAGAAAGTCAAATTTAAAATAGTTTTTTAATAAACTCTTTATTTTAAAATGTCTCACTTTGATTCTCTAAATGTAGAGTACAAAAAATGGTTCTCTAAATTTATATAGTATTATTTTACAAATCTCTCTTATGTTCTCTCCTCTTTTTGTCCTCTTTTCTTATGGTAATTGTTAAAAAAATAAGAATAATTTATGAGGTAGCCAAGCTAAAATAGAACATTTGATTGGAGGATTTTTTTTAAAAGTGACTAGCTAAAATAGATAATAGAGTTTTTAAATATATTTTGACTAATTACTTAGTAGAGTATGATTGAAAATGCTCTAAGGGGTTAATTAGCAGCCTCCCAATGATTCTAAGTATTGCTACTCTTCATATGAATCTATATATCAATTGACCATGACGTCAATTGACCTAAGCCTTTCTTATATGTAATAACTAACTAGTTAAGAACATCTGGTTTAATAGTTTATAAATTAATGTGTGTACGTTGCCTATTTCAAAAAAATTTCAATGCTCCTACAGCCAGGCCAGTTAGTGTCCCACCTCTCATATGCGTTGGGGTCTTTCACTGTTTGGTGTAGTCAAATATTCTATGTAATATATAGGGATTTCATTTCATGAGAAAGTTGGAGCATGACTCTTGCTCAAGGAACATTGAATAATATTTCTGTAAATTCTTGATGTGGTGCAGACATGTGATATCAATCTTTATATTTTCTCTAATGTTTTACATGGTATCAAAGCCTCATTTGTTTTACCAACTTTTTGCTCTTCCTAATGAAACTTGTGCTTGTTGGCTTTTAGAATTTGTCAAGCATAAAGAAAAGAAAAGAGAAAACAAGTTAAGGAAAAGGATCCTCCACAGTCAATGTCCACCTTAAGTCAAATTCACACTATATCCACCTCCTCTATTGTTAAATTTACAGCCCTATTTTAATAGCATAATATACATGTAGACAATGCAATCCATAACAGGCGAAAAGGGACTATGCATGGTATAGCGTAAACAAAGAGAAAATTTTGTTGGGTTCTTCAAAAGTATTCCGTCACTCTTACATTATAGTGAAGTCCTTGTAAATTTTGAACACTTATTCGATGGTTCATAGTTAAATTTTGAACACAGCTGTGAAGATATAAAAATAATTAAATAAGATATATAGAGCTATGGTTACTGTCACCCACGAGTGGTACATTGCCTCATTTAAATTGGGAATTAATGACGAAATGAAATATGAAAGTTTACAGAAAGATGTTCATGTCTTTCATGAACAGCATCCTGATGGAAATAGATCGAGGAGGGGACATAGCAACTAAAAATGGGTTTCCCCACATGCACAATTGAGAGATACAGCCTAGCTACCAAGTGTTAACACTACCGAATTAAAACCCATTAATATGGTAAGCAAAC
The DNA here is from genome assembly GCA_033060915.1 of Euryodendron excelsum. NCBI lineage: Eukaryota > Viridiplantae > Streptophyta > Magnoliopsida > Ericales > Pentaphylacaceae > Euryodendron > Euryodendron excelsum. The sequence goes on along the minus strand of CM065379.1, from coordinate 956,478 downwards.
AATGGTAAACTATGAACCAGAAAGAACAAGCAAAACCAGCTCCCCTCCACCCCTGCAGCGTGCAGCCGGCATGATTATTTTGATCTCAAGGAAATATAAGTCTCATACCCGATCACAACTGGACCAAAGAAGTCTAAACTCAACAGTCTCACACACTACCACCAAAAGGGTTTGGGCGATGGGATTAACTGCATTTTTGTCGTCACTATTTCACTTTGTTGCAGACTTTTTCTTAACTTGATGAGTGATAGAGCAATAAATTTGTATGGTCCAATTGATAGTGTAGTAAATTTGTATAGTTTGTCCCCAGGTGCTGGTGTGCTGCTCCGGTTGATGGGGAAGGAAATTTGAATTTTTGAACATCGGTGTGGTGCTTGCCAAAAACCCCCGGATGACAAAGTTAGGCTTGAGAGGATGATTCTACCGAGTTTGTTTTTTTTGCTAGGGTTTTTGTTATGCGTACTTTGGAGATGGAAGTTGCCTCCTTTTACGTCCATGGTTGTGGCCTCCACCGTGTCTGCAAATGGTTAGTGGGGAATAAGTGTCTTTTCACGTGGCTACTCATCATTAGGCAGTCAAGTCTTTGGCAGAGTAGTTGTGGGAGTAGTTGTCTCCCACACATGGTGTCTTCTGAAGCCCTTGTCAGACTGATATTTGTGTGTAACAGGGGAGGGGGGTGGTTGCCCCACTACGCGTCTTGTTCTTTTAGTGGTTCGCAACCATGCCTAATGTCAGGAGTGGTCCCCACATGCCAGTTGAGGGGGAAGAGGGTTGGCATGTTCCTATTCGGGATGCTTGGCCATACTGGTCGGCTCCGGTGTGCTCGACCACCTCCTATTCAGCACTATTAAGGAGCCCCGTTGTCCGTGGTCTCACTGGTCAGTGACCAGGGCCCTAGTCGACCTTTCACAAGATCCTGGTCAGCACTCACTTGACTGGTCCCCATTAGTTGTCTCAAATTCCTCTAAATGCCCAGAGCGTGGTCAGGGAAATTCATACGTTAGGTGTGTCCTCGTGGAAAGGAGGGGCACATTTATGGTGCCACAGGCACATTTATGGTAATAGCTGGCAGCAACCAGGCGTGTCGCTTCACCGCCCCCCCCCCCGGGTGACGTGTGAACTTCTTATTGGGCTTCATTTGGCACTGTGACTTGTCAATTACTGACCGTCGGATCTGCGGTTGATGAGCTGATTTGAACTGTTGATTTCGAACAAGAGGGTTTTAGGCTTGGCAGTTCTAATCCTTGGCTGTCACTTTGCACTCTTCACACGTAGGTGGTTTCTGGTTTGCGAGAGTTCTCTCCTTCATCTTCTTCTTTGCGTCATCATGCATTTACGTTTAGAGATTTGGGTTTCTCTCTTTGTTGGTAAGATCTCAAACCGTGACCTCTTTTTCTTTCATGTGATTCTTCTTGGGGCGTTGCACTAGTATTTTGCCAAAATAGCGGTTGTTACCTCTCTCCAAGGGTTTGTTGGGAATCCAGGGTTGTTCGAGTTTGTTTGAGAGTCGGTTGACAATAGTTTCAAGTTAGCTAGGAGACTGCACTTAGTAAGTATTATGGCAGACCTAGAAGATGTGCACCCTTCGGGTTCTGAGAACACTGCTTCTAAGGATCTGGTTAGGGTACGGGGAGAGGTCCCTGATAGTGCTTCTGTGGGGCCTTTTGGGCCTTCTGGTGAGGGACCATCCCATGGAGGTATGGTTCCTGGGCTTAGGGGCATGGTAGTCCCTGAAGTCAGGGAGTTCAACTTTGCGGTTAAGGGAGTGTTCTTCGTCATCTCAGAGAGGAGAGTGAGGAAGCTATAGAGGGATTACCAATTTCCTCTTGGTTTGTCATTTAGGATTCCTGAGAAGGGAGAGTGGGCCTGTTCCGCTTGTCCTGGGGAAGTCTGCGTTTACGAGGCTGCCTTGGCTGGTGGCCTCAAGTTTCCTATATCGACTCCCATCAGAGGGGTTCTAAGTGCTTTGAGGTTGGCCCCTGGTCAGCTCCTTCTTAATTCGTGGACGATCCTAGTGGCCTGCGCTGTGCTGTGGCAAATGTGTAATGATGGTGAGGACCACCTTACTGCTGATGAGTTCCTGCACTGTTACAAACTGACTGAGCAGGAAAGGCGCTGGTGGTACTTTTCAGCCAGAAGCGATGGCACAACTTTGGCGACAGACCTGCCCTATTCCAACAAGAAGTGGAAGGATAGATTTTTCTTCGTTTATGGCGAAGGTTGGGAGCACCAGCCCTAGGAGGTTGTAGGCAATGATTTTGTTCGGGTCCCTTAGTCATGGAACGTCCCATCTCAGAGGGGTATGTCCCTTAGTTTCTGTAGCTTCAATTTTACTCAGCCATAGTTTCTAGATTTCTGGGCTTTGACTTATGTTCCTTGTGTCTGGCTAGCTCGTTTTGCACGCACTCTGAATAAGGCCCAGGAGGCCAGGGTGAAGAGGGCCAAGGATTTTGGCGTCACAGGTGTCAATGCCTTGATGAACTTAGAAAACCTTGGTACGTACTTGTTGGGCCTTGAGCCCACGAGAGAAGCTTTAAGGGCATAACGTAAGAGGAGTGAGTACAGTTTGTTTTCTTTTTTCCCTTCACTTATTGTTTGCTTGATGTTTGCCCTTATTGTTCCTGTACATACCAGGAAAAGGACGACTTAAGCGAGGAGGGAGACATGGCCCTAAATAAGAACATCTTGGTGAATGTGAGGCTCTCTTCTAAGCCCTCTGCTCTTGCCAAATGTTTCAAGCTCCCCACTGGCTACAAGGCTGGGAGCAGTGGTAACAAAGATGAGGGGGTCACCCAAGGGGATCTCCCTCTACCCAAGGTCACCAGCCCTCCTCCTGCACCCCCAGTCACTCAAGAGGCGCCCCCAGCCCCCATTGAGATTGTAGACACTCTTTCTACGCCAAAGGCTGTAGGGCCTCCTCCAACAGACGCCCCAAGGGTGCCCACCTCCTCCCCTTTAGATCTTTTCATTGAGGGGAAGACCATATTCGAGAGCGCAAACCTAGCATGGAGGAGGTTGGAAAGTGTGATCCACCCAGGGGACGTACAGCAGTTAGCAACCAATGCCACTCACAAGCAAACCAGAGACATTGGTCAGGATTTGCTTCAGGTAAATTCTGCAAGTGTTGTTGCTCAGTCAATTCTACTTTGCTTCTGATCTTGCCCTTTCTGTTTATTCAGGCTGCTACCAATCTCGCCGTGCTGAGTGATCGGTCATTCAGGAGCGAGAATGGTTTCTTAGAGTAGAGGCGCATTGTTGACCAGGCCCTAACTGATGCGGCTGCTTTGAAGAAAAAGCTAAAGGAGCTAGCCTTAGAGAGGGACAAACTGAAAGGTGGGGTGAAGGCCTTGCAGGAGGAAAAGAACAAGCTCGTGGGAGACTTGGCCAATGAGAAGAGTGCCAAGGAATCCATGCACGAGAAGTTCACTGCGGAGAGGGCTGCCCAGGCTAAGATAACTGGCTTTACTACCCTGGTTAAGGCAATTGTCAAGAAGGCCTTTGAGGAGTACCACCAATGGGATCCTATCAATTGGCGTTGGGTGAGGCCTATATGCAACGCTTCACCGAGGCGAAGGAGATAGTCGCCCAAGGCTTTCCTAACTTTGACCTCTCCGCTATCCAGGCTATCCCAAAAGACGATACGGTCTCGACGACTGTCGAAAAAGCCAAGGTAGGAACCAAGGATAGGGCAGCTAAGAAAGGTGATGCCCAGTCAAAGGCTTCTGCCCAACCAAAGGCCCCCTCCTCAACTAAGTAGCTTTCTGTTTTGCTCTTTTGTAGTTCTTTTTGTCTTTTCCTTTTGCCCTTTGTAGTGGTTTTTCGGATGTAACACTGCTTGGGCCTTGTTTGTAAACACCTATCTTTATTAATAGAAGAAATATTTCTCCAATTAGATTTACAACTGTTACCTTAGCTTTACTTTTGCATAAACATTTTGACTCTTTTTTGTTGGTTTGTCCCTCGTGTAGTGAAGACACTTGTTTTTTTTTTTTTTTTTACAAGTAGGGACACTTTGGTTTGGATTGCTTGGATGGGCGTATGGGAATATTCCCCATGGGCGTTGAAGCCTCTACCTGCTCAGCCTTAGCCTGAACAGGATTTTGTTGAATGGGAATGAGGCCTTCCCCACTCAGCTTTGGTCAGAGCAAGACCTTTCTGGGATGGGCGTATAGCCTTGGGTACATAGGCTTTTGGCGTATAGCCTCCAACTGCTCGGCTTTGGCCTGAGCAGGACATTTCATTGAGTAGGAGTAAAGCCTTGAGCGTATCGCCTCTGCCTACTTGGCTTTGGCTTGAGCAGAACTTTTTGTTGAGTGGGCATAAAGCCTTGGGTATATAGCTTCTGCCTGCTCGGCCTTAGCCTGAGCAGGACTTTTTGTTGAGTGGGTATAAAGCCTTAGGCATATAGCCTTTGCCTGCTTGGCCTTGGCCTGAGCATGACTTTTTATTGAGTGGGTGTAAAGTCTTGGGCATATAGCATCTGCTTGCTCAGCCTTGGCCTGAGCATGACTTTTGTTGGACTCTTGGAAAGAAAATATTAGAGTGCACATAAAAACATAGAGGGGATTGTGAGAGTCTATGTAGATCATTAGACTTATAACCTTTCCTCTGTTTTTATATTGGGTGGTAAAAAGAGTTACTTACACATAGTATTTTCTGAGATGCTAAGCATGCCATGGGTGGGGGAGTTCCTTGCCGTTTCGATCCTTTAGTCTGTAGGTGCTATTCCTGGTGAAGCCTAGCACTTCATAAGGACCTTCCAAATTTGGGCCAAGTTTCCCATCCTACGCAAATTCTAGTAGATTGGTTGACTTTCTTCAGGACCAATTCCCCAGGCTTGAAGTCTCTCAATCGCACCTGGCTGTTGTAGTACTGGCGCATCTGTTGTTGATATGAAGTCGCTCTGATTGCTGCTTGTAGCCTATTTTCCTCTAACAAGTCCATATCGACTACCAGGGTTTTATCATTTGTCCCTGGATTGTAGTTCTGAGTTCTGGGACTTGGAAGATCAATTTCTACCGGTATCACTGCTCCTGTCCCGAATGTGAAAGAGAAGGGGGTTTGCCTGATAGAGATTCTCTCTATGGTTCTATAAGCCCACAGGATGCTGGGAAGCTTCTCTACCCACAGTCTTTTAGCTTTCTCGAGTTTGGTATTGATGATCTTAAGGAGAGATCTGTTGGTGACCTCCACTTGCTTGTTTGCTTGGGGATGCTCTGGTAACGAGAAGTGGTGGTTGATATGCAAGTTTAAGCACAACCCAGCGAACTGCCTTCCTTCGAATTACTTCCCATTATTAGTGATAACCACCTTTGGGATCCTGAAGCGGCATACAATGTTCTTCCACAGGAAATTGGTCATTTTTTATTCTGTGATGGTGGTGAGAGTCTCTGCCTCGACCCACTTGGTGAAGTAGTTAATGGCCACTACTGCGAATTTGTTCTATCCTCTTTCTAAGGGTAATGGACCCACGATATCGATCTCTCACTAGGCAAAGGGCCATGGGCTTTGTATGGGGGTCAACTCCTGTGCTGGTTGTCTAGGGATGTTGGCGAACCCCTGACACTTGTCACATTTCTTCACGAACTCTTGGGAGTCCTTGCTCATTGTCGACTAGTAGTATGCTGCTTTAAGAATCTTGTTAGCCACGGAGCGTCTTCCAGAGAAGGGGAGAAGTGTGTAGATGGCTTCCTTCATGGATCTTCCTCATAATGTAGGTGGCTTCCTCATCCGTGGCACACCTGAGAAAGGGAGAAGTGTGTCCTGTTTTGTATAGGATGTCGTTAAATATTATATATCGACTGGCCCTGAACTTAAGTCTCTTTACTTCCAGCTTGTCTTCTAGGAGAGTACTGTGCTCCAAGTAGTCTTTAATCGGCTTGGCCCATGAGACTTCTATTTCCAACACATTGACTTCTGGGATTTAGATGCTTGGAGAATCAAGGGTCTCTAAGGGTACTTTGGGGTCAAGTTATTCTGAAGATGCTATTCTTGCCAATCTGTCAACTTCTTTGTTCTCTAGTTGAAGAATTCTCTGTAGCAATATTTTTGAGAATGTTCTGACCAAACTTTTGGCCATCTGGCAGTATTCCTTCATCTTATCTCCCCTCAGTTCGTATTCTCCCTGAACTTGCTCGATTACCCGCTGCGAGTCTACCTTGACTGTTATTTACTCTGCCCTCATTCTCCGAGCAACCAAAGCCCAACGATTAGAGCCTCATATTCTGCTTCGTTATTGGGGGCCAAGAACGTGAAACGCAGGGCATACTCAACCTTATGGCCGTCGGGGGTGACGAGAACAACGCCTGCCCCACTTGAATGTTCGGTGGAGGAGCCATCAACATTCAATATCCAATGGGTCTTAGTATCGTCGAGCTCGGGGGGGGGGGGGGGGGGGGGGAGTTTGGTGGTGTTGTAAATTCTATAATGAAGTCAGTGGCTGCCTGTTCCTTCATGACGACTCATGGTCTGTATTGGATGTCGAACTGACTGAGCTCTACCGACCACTTCATGAGCCGCCCTGAAGTTTTAGCCTTGTGCAGAACTTTCTTGAAGGGCTGGTCGGTCAATACCATAATGGAATGCACTTGAAAGTAGGGTTTGAGTCTTTGCGCTGATGTTACCAGGGCAAAGGCCAGGAGCTCCATCTTTGGGTATCTCTCCTCGGTTCCTCTTAGGGCCCTACTGGTGTAGTAGACAGGTTTCTGGACCCCTTGGTCTTCACAGACAAGGGCTTAGCTCACTGTTATTGCCGAAACGGTTAAGTACAAAAAGAGTTCTTCTCCGGTGACCGTTCGGTTGAGTAGAGGAATTGAGCCCAAGCATTGTTTTAACTGTTGAAAGGCTACTTCACACTCGTCTGTCCATTGGAATGCTTTTCTCAGTGTCTTAAAGAAAGGGAGGCATTTGTCAGTCGACTTTGAAATGAACCTGTTCAAGGCTGCTACTCTGCTCGTCAGCCTTTGAACACCTTTGATGGACTTTGGTGCTTGCATATTTGGTATAGCGCTAACTTTTTTTGGGTTGGCCTCTATCCCTCTCTGCGAGACCATGAATCCTAGGAACTTTCCAAATGCGACCATAAATGCGCACTTGGCAGGATTTAGCTTCATGTTGTAGGCCTTGAGGGTCTGAAAAATCTCTTATAGGTCGGTAAGGTGGTCCATCGTCTGTTTGCTTTTCACCAACATGTCGTCGACATAAACCTCCACATTCTTCCCAATTTGGGCTTTGAACATTCGGTTCACTAGCCGTTGATAGGTTGCCCCAACATTCTTTAGGCCAGAAGGCATGATCGTGTAGCAGTACAGTCCTCTGTCAGTGATAAAGGCGATGTACTTTTGGTCTCCTTATAAAGGCCCTCTTGATCTGGTTGTACTCTGAGAAAGCGTCCATGAATGAGAACATTTCGTATCCTGCAGTAGAGTCTACTAGAAGGTCGATGGTAAGTAGGGGCAAGCTATCTTTGGGCCAAGCCTTATTGAGGTTTGTGAAGTTCACACACATCCTCCATTTTTCATTGGCCTTCTTCACCATCACCACATTCGAGAGTTAGGTCAGATAACAGGCTTTTTTGATAAACTTTACCTGAACAAGTTTGTCTATTTTGTCGGCTATGGCTTCGTTATGCTCTGGGACAAAGCTCCTCCTCTTGTGCTTGACTGGCCTGGGATCGGGCGAGATGTTGAAGTGGTGGGTAGCAATCTTGGAGTTAATGCCTGGTATATCCTCATGTGCCTAGGCGAAGACATCAGCATTGCTTTTGAGGAAGTTTCTCAGCGCCTCCTTTAATGGCTTTAGGGTCGTAGACTCGATCATGACCACTCTGGGTTGGGTTGGGCTTTCTTCCTGGTTTGGTCTATTGTTTTGGGCTCGGTGGTCGAGCGAGACTTGTTCCAGCTCTTCCACTCACTCTCCTCTCTTTACTTCTTCCTCATCTCGGACTTCGAGCTCTTCTATTACAAGGGTTTCCTTGGCGATGCTCCCCTTAAAGGATGCCATATAGCATTCTCTGGTCGTTACCTAGTCGCCCTTGACAGTTCCCACTCCTTACTTTGTCGGAAACTTTAATCTTAGATGATAAGTGGAGGTGACTGCTTTAAACCGGTTAAGGATCGTTCGCCCTAAGATCATATTATAGGCTGAAGGGCAGTCCACCACCAAAAAGTTGACCAGCTTAGTGGCTTGCTGGGGGTCATCTCCCAGTGTCATCGGCAGCTTAATGGACCCCATGGAGGTGACCTTGTCTCCCGTGAACCCTATCAAAAGGGAGGTCATGGGTTTCAAAGCTTCTTTCTATATCTGCAGCGGCTGGAAGGCCTCCCAGAAAATGATGTTTGTTAACCTTCCGCTGTCGATGAGGATCCGTCTGATCTGGAAGTTGGAGATGATGGCGTTGACAACTAACATGTCGTCATGAGGGTGGCTTAGTTTTGCGGCTTCTTCTTCTGTAAAGACTATGTCCGGAACATCCGAGCTGGGCTTCTTGCTCGGTCTTTCCACTACGAACACTTTTGTTGGCTTTGCCTGCTTGGTGTGGTTCTTCCTTGCTAATGAGGACTCACCGCCTCCTCCAAATCCTTCGGCGATGACCCTTATTTCTCCGATTGGTCGCTTGTGTGTTGGGGCCCTGTCTGGGCTTTTTCATTCTACGACATGTAACCTCTCTGGCCCTTGGTTTACCACAAATCTTCCCAACTGACCCTGCCTGATTAGGTTTTTGATCTGCTGCTTCAGATCTATGCAGTCGGCCGTGTCCTGGCCGTGGTTCCTGTGAAATCGATGATATTTTCTTTGGTTCCGGTGCTCTGGGGGGCTTTTCAGTCTTCTGGGCCATTCCAACTCTGGGTCATTTTTTTCTCGTTCAGGACATGCCCCACTGGTGCTGTCAGGGGGTGTGAAGTTGTGATCGAAGCCAATGAATCGGCTCCTCGTCCCCTCCGCTCGGACTACTGGTCTGTCGATCCTTGCGGTCCTCTTCTCCCTATCCTCCTTGCTGTTATTGGCTGACCTTTTCTTCTTCTTGGAGCGAGAGCCAACGTCCCCATCTCGGTCGCACCTCGCGTTCCTGGCATCCTCCGCGTTCATGTGCTTTTGGGCTCTGATCATAAGGTCAACCATGGTCTTTTGGGGTTCCTTGACCAATGAGAATAGGAACTTGTGGGTCTTTAAACCGCTCATGAAGGCCGTAACTGTGACCTTGCCATCAATGTCATCTACTTGTAGGGTTTTTAGGTTAAACCTGGTGACAAACTCCCTGAGCGTCTCCTTCTTCTTCTGTTTAACATTAAGCAGGCAGGTGGCCGGTTTCCTTTGGCTCTGGCCTCCAATGTAGTGTCCCATGAACAGCTGACTAAGCTAAACAAAGGAGCTGATAGTGGAGGGTTAGATCCAGTTGAAACACACTCTAGCGACTCCTTTTAAGGTGATTGGGAAGGCCCTGCACATAATCTCATCTAGGACGGCTTGAAGTTGCATCAACGCTTTGAATGTCTCAAGGTGGTCCAAGGGATCCTTGGTCTCGTCGAACATTTTCAGGGTTGGCATCTTAAATTTCAATGGCAGGGGTACCCCCATCACTGCCTGGTGAATGGAGAATCAGTTCTGTTCACCAACTCCTTCACGGTGTTTGGTGTTTTGGTTTTGACAACCTCCATGACCCCTGTCAGCTGGGCTTGGAGGGTTTTAATATGTTCGTCCCAAGTGGGGGGGATTCTCTGCTCTATCCCTGACCACTTCGGTATATTGGGGGTAGTGTCGTAGATGTGAACTCAGGGCATGAGACTTCCTCCGGTTGGGCCCCTCCATTCGGGGGTGGTACACCTTCGTTAGGGATGACAGGGTCTTTATTCTTGGGGCTAGCTTCGTGCTCCCTCCTTTTGTTTATAGGTTAAATTCCAGGCTGTTGGCTACCTCCTGGAGCAGTGGGAAGTCGCTGAAGCAGCTCCTGGTTCTGGGTTATTAGTATTTACATGTTGGCCATCACATCGGCCATTCGTGTCTTTAGGGCTGCTACTTGGTTCACATTCTGATCCTCCATCGTTTGAGGTAGATGTGAAACACCTGACGTGGTTAAGACCATGGAAATGACAGAATGTCGTTCCCACAGACGGCGCCAACTAATAGTACGGTAAATTTGTATAGTCTGTCCCTAGGTGCCGGTGTGCTGCTCCGGTTGATGGTGAAGGAAATCTGGATTCTTGAACACCGGTATGGTGCCTGCTAAAGACCTTCCAATGGAAAAGTTAGGCTTGAGAGTATGATTTTACCGAGTTTGGTTTTTTTGCTAGGATTTTTGTTATGCATACCTTGGGGATGGAGGTTGTCTCCTTTTACGTTCATGGTTGTGGCCCCTACTGTGTCTACAAATGGTTGGTGGGGAATAAGTGTCTTCTTACATGGCTACTCATCATTAGGCAGTCAAGTCTTTGGTAAAGTAGTTGTGGGAGTGGTTGTCTCCCACATGTGGCGTCTTTTGAGGCCCTTGTCAGACTGATGTTTGCGTGTAACAAGGGAGGGGGTTGGTTGCCCCACTACATGTCTTGTCCTTTCGGTGGTTCACAATCATGCCTAATGTCAGGAGTGGTCCCCACAGGCCAGTTGAGGGGGAAGCGGGTCGGCATGTTCTTGTTCGGGATGCTCGGCCATACTGGTCGGCTTTGGTGTGCTCAACCACCTCCCATTCAGTACTGTCAAGGAGCCCCGTTACCCGTGATCTCACCGGTCAACAACCAGGGTCCTAGTCGGCCTTTCACAAAGTCCTGGTCAACACTCACTTGACCGGTTCCATCAATGAGGAATCATAAATTAAAATATATATATATATATATATATACCGAAACACAAATCGTAGTGGGAATTGAGGTTAAGTTTGTTCTTGCAGTGGCAAAAGTGGTGTAATTCAATTGTATTCCATTACCTAAACCTATTTTGCAATATAATTCCTTGTCTGAGGCTAAGGCTGCTGACTTCTTCCACTATCAAGTCTAACATATGCTATTGGTGTATGCAGAAACTGCAACAGAAAAATTGATGCATGAAATCAAGCCAACGTACATAATACTCATGAAACCAGGAAGAATGAAAGAGGTGAATGATGAAGAAAGGAATGGGGTAGGATCATTTAAGCATGCGTTTGTTGTTGCAGGTGACTGTTGGTTGTGCATTTTTCAATGGACATGGTAAGAATTATGATCAAAACTCAATACTTCAACCAACCTCCCATAAATCACCAAGCACCTATACTATATATGGTTATATATCAAGTCAAAGTCCCCAATGAAATTCTTTATTAATTTTATTTTAAATTAATTATACTTTGTACCCTTACACATTTACACTTTACTTCAAATTTTACTTTGGTATCTTCATTTTCAATTGTAACAATTAAACCATTGCACTTTTAATTTGTTGTAATGTTAATATTCATAGAAAATTTACATGTGATAATAACATGACATTTTTTAAGGGATAAATATGTAAAATTCAATTATTTTTCATCCCAAAGACTTAAACGTATTGTACGTCATGAGTTGAATTTGAAATTTTTACATGAAGTCTAGTTATATTATATATACCACAAAGTTAATTACACTATGATTTTAAAATTATTTGAGAAAAATTTGTAATAAATTATTTTTAAAAAAACATAATTTTATATTTTTGTCCATTGAAGAAGGCAACATGAATTTGTTATGCTTTTTACTCGTGCGCTCCTAATGCATATTCATAAGTTAGCCCATGTACTAATTTTAGTCATGTCAATCTCCAGTAACATAGGTTGAAATGTATGGTTAACTGTTAATCAAAGTTATTAAATGTCAAATCTTATCACTGGTCTTTTACTTTTTTGGGACGTCTGTTTTACGGGTTAGTAGTGCACCCACACCACACGGCTGTATCATTAATTTATTATTTCTAGCTATTTAACCGTGACAATTACCTAAGCCTTTCTTTTCTAATATATGTTTAATATCCGGAACTACTAGCTAGTTAGGAAAACGTGGTATAATTACTAAAAAATATCACAATTCAAATAATCTTTGTTATATATTACAGTTTAGGCAAAATTGATTTCGGTGATGGCTAGAGCTTACATAGACTCGGTCGTCATTTTGATGACTGATTAGGATAGTTTTATGTAATTCAGTTGCTAGAAAATATACATATAATATATGTATGTTTCTTTTCCTCAGCAAACCTTAATTAGATGTAAGTTTATCGAATGTACCAATATGTAATAATTCACATCTCACAAAGGCAACAAAACTTGGAAGTTTTATCAAATGCATAAAATTAAGGTTGTAGAACTCGCATTTGATTGGTGGTTTTTCCGCATTTTTATTATGTAGAAGTAGGATAGGTAGGTACAAACAAATATTCTTACTGGAACTAAGAAACCAGTGAAAGAGGTGATCATGCCTGCCATCTGTGGAAGCAGAAATTGCAGTAGAAAATTAGCTGCAAGATTCAAACCAAGACACCGAATCCGAGAAGATCAGTGAAAGAGGTGATCAATGATGCAGAAATTAGGAAAGGTACAGGACCATTTTAACATGTGTTACTTGTTGCGGCCGGTGACTATTGGTTTTTCACTTCATTGGCCATGGTAAATATTCAAGAAAGCATTGATGAAAACTCAATATTAAGGCAACCTCTCTGTTCATATGAGTTTGCTGCACCTTTTACTTGTGCGCTATTGATGCAACACACATGGATTAGCCCACGTACCACCACTCTTAACCGCTTTAATCTCTACAGATCTCCATATATGTTATTTATGAGGTTGAGATGTTGATAATTAATCTGACTTTATCAAACATTGAATCCTAGTAGCCTAGCTAGCCCTAATCTTGATCTACTTTCTTGGGACATATTTAACATTTTCCCTCACTCACGTACGCTATCATATCTAACTGGTTAATTGGTGCAGTACCCACAAATGATTCTCTCCAGGTCATGCTAATCGATATGAATCTACATATCAATTGACCATGAAAATGACCTAAGCTTTTCTTCCTTTTCCCCCCTTAATGTTTAACGTATGCAAGTACTAGCTAGTTAAGAACACTTGGTATAATCATCCATAAATTAATGTGCTGTGTTGATGTTGCATATTTTAAGAAAAAAACTCATTGCTCTTAGAGCAAGGCTGATTAGTGCCTCATGTCTCACACGTATTAAGTTCTCCCTCTACTTGGTGGGTTCAAATATCTCATATAGTGGGTAAGAGATCTTATCTCATGGGAGAGATGGGGCATTGATTGACTCTTTCTCCAAAAATATTGAAGAATCTATCTACATATTCTTGATGAGACATGTTATATCAATCTTTATATTTTTCTTAACATTTTACATGGTATTAAAGCCTCATTTGTTTTAGCAATATATTTATCTTCCTAATGCAACTTATGTTTTCTTTGGTTTTAGAATTTGTCAAAAAAAAAAAAAAAAAAAGAAAGAAAGAAAAAGAATAAAAACGAGAGAACAAGTTAAGGAAAAAGATCCTCCACAGTCAATGTCTACCTTAAATCAAATTCAGACTAGATCCGCCTCCTCTATTGTTAAATTCACAACCCTATTTTGATAGCGTAATATATACAATGCATTCCATAACAAGCGAAAAGGGACTATGGTATAGCGTAAATAAAGACAAAATTTTATTGAGTTCTCCAAAAGGATCCCGTCACTCTTACATTTTAGTGAAGTACTCGTAAATTTTTAACACGCTTATTAGATTCATCTAAGCAGGTGATGAATCCATTGCTTTAATGCGAAGAGAGTAGTGGCCTGATGCTCTTAAAAGTACCAAATAATTTATGGTAGGAAAATGCTACCATAAGTGGACTGTTGGTAGCAGGGCTTTTTATGGTACGGGACCGGAGGGCACTCACATTCAATACACGCAAGATTATAGTTATTAAAATAAAAAATAAAAGTAAAAAATGTTAGAGGATGCAAAAGTAAAAAGAAATTAAAAAACTTAATAAAAATTTTATTAAAAATATTTCGTGAAACTTAGTAAAAATTTATATGAATAATTTTATAAATATTTAATTAAAATTTAAGAAAAAATATATATAAAAATTAGTATTTTAAATTTTCAAATCGTTTCTTTTAAGTTTCTCAAGAGTTTCTATGAAGTATTTCAAAACTTTTTGAAATAATTTTCTCTCGTTTCTTAAATATTTTTTTAAAATTTTTAAAAATGTTTCCGGTACCAAAAACACATTTTTTTCACAAATGAATTTGCTAATAATTATGCGTAAGACATGACCCCACAGGCAATCGGTCTTTCCCCATCCCTTTCCTGTCACGTGCACTCTTGTGGTGCGTAATAAACAAACATACATTGGACCCTCCACAGACCACACACACAATACCAAGCCTGATTTCCATCACGAGTAAAAAAAAAAAAAAATCTCTCTCTATATATATATTTATGAAAAATATTATTTTTACATAATAATTTATAAAAAAAAACCCTCAACATAATATGTAGTGGTGACATTTTGTAATTAAGTGTTATTATAATGAATATTTTATTTTTAAGTAAACAACTCTTATTCAATTACATTATTTTGATGATAAATTTTATATAAAACTGTTTTTTATTTATATAAGATTATCTTATTTTATTAACTTAATATCTCTTGCTTCTACTGTTATCTGGGCATATATTAAGCGACAATTCTACGAAGTCTCCTCATATATTAACCCCCCATCTACACTTTTTTTTTAAAGAGCAAAGCTAAAAGCAAGACCCCCCCACCCAACAACACTTCATGATACCCTCATAGAATATCATTTATACTCCTCATTCTCCCACACTCCACACACTCTCTCTCTCTCTCTCTCTCTCTGTACCCCAAACATAACAACCCATGGACGAGTTACTTCTATCATCATCACCATCTTCTTCATTTTTGTCATCGCTGTCGTCCCAGGAAAGCCCACCAACCCTTCAGCAAAGGCTTCAATTCATCATTCAAAGCCAGCCAGAGTGGTGGGCTTATGCAATTTTCTGGCAACCCTCCCATGACGATAATGGCCGTCTCTTCTTGACCTGGGGAGATGGCCATTTCCAAGGGACTAAAGACACAGTCCCCAGACACAGCAACAAAGACAACCAACTCCAGATGGAGAGAAGGAAGGTTATGAGGGGCCTACAAGCTCTGATCAATGAAAACGCCGATGTCACTGACTCCGAATGGTTCTACGTCATGTCTTTAACACGATCTTTCTCTGCCGGAGATGGAGTTCCAGGGAAGGCTTTGAGTTCAGGTTCTTTGGTTTGGTTAACTGGTGGCCATCAACTTCAGTATTACAACTGTGCAAGAGCTAAAGAAGCTCAGATCCATGGTATTGTGACTCTGGTTTGTATTCCAACTTCTACTGGAGTACTTGAATTGGGTTCAATTGATATGATCAAAGAGAACTGGGGTTTGGTACAGCAGGCCAAGTCGCTATTTGGGGGGTCAGATCTTATAATCCCAAAACAACCGAACCCTTGTAACGGAACGATACAGTTTCTTGACCGGAACCTTTCTTTCGCCAACATCGGCGTAGTTGCTGGCTTACAAGAAGAGTATACAATTGCAAACATCAAACAAGAAGCCAAGGCGAAAACAGGACTACAATCTTCCCATGTAGAATCAGAGCATTCAGATTCAGATTGCCCTCTTGTTGCCGCTACAGTAGAGCAGCAGCCGAGAAACCCCAAGAAGAGGGGACGAAAGCCCGGTCTCGGTCGCGAGACGCCGTTGAACCACGTGGAGGCTGAGAGGCAGCGGCGGGAGAAGCTGAACCACCGGTTCTACGCCCTCCGAGCGGTGGTCCCCAACGTGTCGAGAATGGACAAGGCATCTCTGCTATCGGACGCAGTTTCCTACATCAACGAGCTTAAAACTAAAGTAGAAGACTTGACATCGCAACTGGAGAGAGAATCCAAGAAAGTGAAGGCGGAATTGGGCGACACCACTGACAACCAAAGCACCACCACCACCTCTGTGGATCAGACGAGGCCTAATAATAATTCATCTGCTTTTGGGGTACTACCAATAGAGGTTGAAGTTAAGATTGTGGGTCCGGACGCCATGATAAGGGTCCAATCAGAGAACACTAATCATCCAGCAGCAAGGCTAATGGATGCGCTTCGTGATCTTGAATTACTGGTCCACCATGCTAGCATGTCCAGTGTAACGGATCTAATGCTTCAAGATGTTGTGACTAGGGCTCCTGAAGGGTTGAGAAGCGAGGATGGATTAAAAGCTGCTCTCCTTAGGAGATTAGTGTAGTAACAATCTACAAGTATATATATAGTCAGTCTTATTTAGTACTAGTACGTAGTAGTAGTTGTTGGTAATAATTTCCTCTCTTCAATTTTCCTTTAATTAGTTCTTATACAAGTACGATCATCATGTGTCCACCAGAACCAGTTGTATGCTGTAAATAAGCACCTTTATGTCAAGCAAATGTTGAGCCCTATAATATTGGAGTGAAATTTGTAGATGCTAATGCTGATGCTGTTGCTTTTTGTGTTCCCCGAGTTTATGGCACAGAAAGGCTTGAAATGAAACAACTGGTAAATCTTAGGTGAGAACGTAAGCTATCAGACAAAATAAGGGCACCACATTATTCGTGCACGCTTAATTATGTATGGTTCGATCATTATGCACCATATATGGTGCAGTAGCCGATGTTTTGTTATCTTCCTTCTGCGGCCAAAATTAACTAAGTGGCTTGGTGCGTAGAGGACATGGGAATCTGCGGTCCCACACGAACAGATCGATGTATCTTTCATCTTTGTATTTATTTGGTCCACGCTAACATACATATACATATATATATATATATATATATATATGCATCTGAAACATTTGCAATGGAGGATGTCCACATGCTACTACCTCTTTTCTATTCATTCTTGACATATTCAATTATATATATGTTACAACCCACAGGTCTCGGAACGGTCCAATCATAGTTGCAAAAGAAAACAAAAAAATTGAAATCTAAGGATAGAGTATTTTTTAAGGTAGCAGTAGAATTATTTTATTTTCTATGAATAATAAAAGCCCCGAAATTGAATTATGGTTGTTGGGTTGAATTATGGAATGATAAATGAAGGTGGTTGCTGCAGGACGGACAGGAATGTCGATCCAAATAGTAATTAAGTAGGTGCAAATGCATTGAACTACGTTCAGGCATGCAGAGCTCAATTTGGCCCATTTTTTTAATGTGAGACACCATACAACCGTGTGATACTCCAACAATGTTTGACACTTTGCAGGCTTCTAGCTAGCTTTTGGAAAAGTGTCTTTGAGCTGATCATCAACAAAGGTAAATTGTTGAGGAGTTTAATTATATTAAATTATTAATGCTTGTTTGGAACACATGAAAAAGAAAAAGAAAAAAAAAAAGAAACGGTGAGAAAAAATAGAATAAAATGAAAAATTTTAAATTTTTACTTCTTTTTTATTTGTGTTATTGTATTTTTTACTTTATTTAACAACTTTGTATTATTTTATTTTTTATTTTCTTTAACAATTAAACATATGAAAACAACAATAAAACTACAATTTTTATAACTTTTTCTCATATCTTTTTCTCAACTCTAAATTGCAAGTAAGTGGGTCTAACTCATTTATGTAGGGTAATGGTAGTACCCTTTGTTTTATGGGAAAAAAGAGTAAACCAAGCGAAAAGCTTGAGTGGGTGTGAAGTGGAAATATCACCATACCTATTACGGGTGGAGCTACACTTGTAGGTGGGGTGTCGTGGCATCCTTACCTTTTGTGCAATACCTTAATATATAATAGATATACATAGTGTTTTGGTAAATTTTTAATTTATTAACATCTTAATTTTTGCATTGACACCCTACCTTTTGTGCAATAACATTATATATAGTATATATATATAGTATTTTAACAAAATTATGTATTGACACCTCAATTTTTGTATTGATACCTCCTAATTTTTGTGCAATCTTTCTTTATGTAGGATGTATATATAATTTTAGAAAAGAATTTATTGGATTGGTATACTCATAGTTTAAAACTAAAACTATAACCTAATATAATATTAAAATTTTATATAGTGGATTATAAGACTTTTTCATCTTATTCTTGTACATCTAAATTCCTAACTCATTAAATTTAAAAGATTGTAAGTTCTAATGAGCACCATTCAAAACTTAAAAGAATTAATAATTTGTGAACTTTAATTTGCACTCATCAACTAGTAGGTTTACCTCTCAAATATATGAAACAAAAACTAAAATAATAAATAAAACTATATTTTTTTGATACTGAATATAACTTTGTTTTGTTTTTCTACTGCTTTAATTTAAAAATAGGTGTAAAGAATATTTAAAATATAATCATTGTATAACATGAAGTTTATATGATTCATGTGAAGCTTGAGAGAGTAGTTCACTGAAAACCTGAATACCTTAAAACCAAAAAAAAAAAATTGGCAAAAATTTGACACCCCCAAAACAAATTCCTTGCTCCGCCTAGAAACCGATGCCACACCGACCATTAACACTGATGAAGAGAGTTCATTCAATCCAACACCCTCAGGTAGCTCGTGGGAATATTCAAGATGGGTCGGTGGCATTCGTGGAGATGGCTTTCTCTGTGTGTGTGTTCTATGGGTTCAGCTTTACTGTGGAATGTCTTTTTCACTTTTTACGAACTTTTAGATTAATGGTTATATATATATATTATATATATAGTAAAAATCATTGAACCTGATGACTAAACTTCAGACCACATACAAATGTTAAATGTATGTAACTATATATGGAAGGGCTGTGAAGCATGAAACACGAGTCAAATATATATAAAGTTGTTTGTAGCGCTAGCAGCTGGTCCCATTCATTACATTAGACATGTTTTCCTTTTCCATTTTTGTCTCTCTGTCCTTCGCCGTTAGAATCACTGGGATTAGCGATGCGTGCACGGTCTGTATTAT
>CM065379.1:925000-932500 GCA_033060915.1 Euryodendron excelsum | reverse complement strand
GCAACCTTTTCTCTTTTGCTTTTCTCACAGCTCTGATACCACTGATACAAAGTTAAGAAAAACAACAGAGACGTGTTGGAATGGTAAAACTCTAAATCTGATTGATAAAGAAATGAGCCTATAAATAGGCTTTACATCATAACACTTCATCCTAGCACTAACCACAACTCCTATAAATTAGGATCACACATAAGACACGTTCTCAGCCACGAAATCAAATAACCAAATATCTAAAGACTAGGACAAACTACCATTGACTAGAACAATTAATATAAAATAAAACATTTAAATCTTAACAAATATACATATATACATAATATATATGCTTTCTCTGTTTGTGGTGTTGGCTAATTGATGCTGAATTGAATAAGAAAACCACAATAGGGAAAAAGGAAAGCACATACAAATTGATTAAGTGCCAATTTGGCGTGTCTCTTTGGTGATGGAAAGTCTTTTATGAGAAGTGAATCCAAGACTAGATTGTGTTTGGTAAAGACCACCAAGAGTTAATCCAAAACATAACACCATCTTACTTTTAAATTAGTGCGAATAAATATATATATATATATATATATATATGACATGTCTTTCAATGGTCATGTGAAGGTGGAAATTATATGAAAATACAATATAGGAACAAGGGGGAGGCAGGCACAAATGAATGTTGGCTTCAACCATTTTACTCTGGACAAGGTCCGTTAATTGGCTTCCCAAGAGGCCATTCGAAAAGGTATCCTAGGTAGGTAGCTTCGCCCACAGGGACTTCTAAAGGACAGGCTTCCGTCAAAATCCTGTCTACCCATGTTCACCAAGCTCTTTGTTTTTTTTTTTTTTAAAGGTAAATTACACTTGTCACATGAGGTTTTGCAATATGTGAAATAGTACTCCTCTCACATACTGACAATTACATTGCATATCCTTATTTTTTAAACAAGATAACAAATTTACTCTTCCGTTACACAACCATTAATAGCTGTTAGTTGACTTTACTAATGTAATAGATAAAAGCAAGTAAAATGCCTAAAATACCCTTCTAAGAGACAAATGTCCTAAATAACCTTAAACTTAGCTAGTTGCAAATCTAGTCTACACAACAAACAAACACGTAATTAAATATAAAAAAACCCATTGCATAATTAAACAAAAGAAACTCCAAACAAACAACTCATTAATTAATAATTAATAACTCAAATAATAATTAATTAACAATACATAATCAAATAACAAATTTTTACCCTTTAATTGTTTAAGTTTATTTTAATAAAAAAAATCCAATTATTTGGTTAATGAAACAAAATCCTTTTTATTCTCTCCCCTTCTCTCTCCCTCTCTCTCTCTCTCTCTCTCTCTCTCTCTCTCATCTTCATGCCTCCCCGGCCAACACTTCACTGGCAGCCACACAATTGTCCCACCTTCATCACTATACCCATCACCTCAATGATGTTGGCCCAAGAGTGCAACCCAAGAGAGGGAGGGAGAAAGGGAGGGAGGGAGGGGGGGGGGGGGGGGGTGGGGGGAGTGAATTGGGTTTTACAATTAATCACCAATAATTTTAACTAAAAATTATTTAATCAATCTAATAATAGAATCAAAGTGTGTGTGCAATTTATTCAAGCAACCTCAAACAATGAATGAAAAATATAGCACAAAATAAACACAAAGATTTACTGAGGTTCAGTCACAACTCATGGCCTACGTCCTCACCCTCAAGACCCTTTTAAAAGCTCTTCCACTATGCAATCAATAATTATAAAGCAGGTGCTAGTTGATCTAGTGCCCTACTCATTTCTCATAAGAGCTCTTCCCAAGCTCTCAATTCTTCCAAGTGATTTTGTCCAAGCTTCACTCAAACTTACAAGAGATTTTGTCCAAACTTCTCTTAAATTTACAGGTATACAAACTCACTCAAATACAATAAATGAGGTTTATACAAAGTATCTCTATCAAAGAGTTGATAGAATCAGTGTATATCAGTAAATCCCCAATATAACAGCAGTAGCAGCTAGGGTTTGTGGCTTTGAATTTGTTTGTTGCACTTATATATATCACCTATCTATGTATATATGTTGTTGGGGGGTCATATATATACATATATATATATATATATATATATATATATCTTAGCTTCGATTTTAGTTGTTGGAGGTAGTGGAGGTTCCATTATAAGCATGAACAGGGCATTACAACGTTCAGAAATGTTACTGTTACAGTGGCATGTGTCGACCCTTAGATTAGAAATGTTGACACCTTGTAGTTCTGAACACTGTTGTATTAGCAATCTTCCTCCATGTGTCGACTCCTGACAGTTCAAGTGTCGACTCCTTCAACTTTTAGTATATAACTTCAAGGCATTGTCTCGATGTGTCGACTCTTCTGGGTTCATGTGTCGACTCCTTAAAGGACATATCAGAGTTGTGTATTCTGTCTTTATGTGTCGACTTTTGTAATCTCATGTGTCGACTCTTTAAGGGCTTTGACAAAGTCGTGCACTCTGTCTTCATGTGTCGACTCTTGTAATCTTATGGGTCAATGATTACACCTTAAAAGTGTAATCATAGGCTCTTAATTCGCACTTTGTTAGACTTATATTATGATTAATTGTCTTATTTTAGTTAGATATTTGTTTGAGTATGTTTTTTTTATGTGTTTTGTAGGTTATATAAGTTAATAAAGACAAAAAGAAAGCAAGAATAATCAAAGCGGGTTCAAGGCGAATAATTTGTTCATGAAAATTCAGACTTGTCTCGGTATTTGGGCCATATCTTTTTACTCCGTTATCCTATTGAGTTGATTTTTGTGCCAATGGAAAGAAAACTTCAAGAGCTACAATTTGTCCTCATGCATCGGCTGAATCGGCCTCTAAGGTGGTCAAAATCAAGCTTCAAAGTGGAGGGATGAATAGTAACCGATCGATTGGTTTGGCAAACTTCAGAAAGGGTGTTTTACCGATCGATCGGCCGATCGATTGTTGAACAGTAACCGATCGTGAACAATGCCCGACTGATTATGAATAGTGCCCGATCGATCGGTGAATAGTATCCGTGAATAGTAAAAACAGTGAATTGACCGATCGAATGCTACAATCACCTTTCGATCGGCTGATCGATCGGTGAACAGTGCCGATTGATCGGTCAATACAGATCTGGAGCTTAAAAGCTTTGTTGTTCGAAAAAATGAAGGAGAGGAAGATTTTTTGGATTTGTAGCAGCCAAGGGGGTGGCGTGAAAAGCTCCTCCAAGGTTGGTTTTTATGTTTCTGTGTATTTTAGCTTAGATTTATGTTTGTAATGTTAATGTAGGAGTAGAAATTGTAACTTTCTTACATTGTAATGTATTTTTCTTCATTTTTTTGCCATTTTCTCTCACTTTCTTCGCAACCAAACACTAGTTTTACTTAGTTTAATGTTAGAT
Organism: Euryodendron excelsum; assembly: GCA_033060915.1. Taxonomy (NCBI): domain Eukaryota; kingdom Viridiplantae; phylum Streptophyta; class Magnoliopsida; order Ericales; family Pentaphylacaceae; genus Euryodendron; species Euryodendron excelsum. Next base: position 929,090 of record CM065379.1, on the reverse strand, counting down.
TTACATTCATTTATGCTCTTTATTATGAATTCTAGTAGCTAAACATCTCTTGGGTGTGATTGTGAAGATCTACCAAAGATTTTCAAGTATTTCAATGGGGATTCATGAACTTCAAAGTTTTATTCATAGATTTGTATAGTTCTATTTGGTTGGGTGTTGGATTTGTTCGAAAACTTAGATTCATAACTCATTTGGTAATATTTATGCACAATTCAACAATTGGTATAAATCTTGCACATTTATAAGGTTTGTTTCTAGGGTTCTATTAATTAGTTTAATCCCTACACTCAACTAAATATGAATTCAAGGTTTTATGGTTAAAATATTCCGAATCAAGAATCCATGGTGTGATTCTTGATTTGAGTTATAAAAATTCTCTATTGAAATTCTTGTTGTGAATTGGTGGATTGAATCAAATCATATTCAAGCTTTCCATTTTAATTGCTTTACATTTAAATCAATTGCCTAGTTAATTGCTTTAATTTTTATTGCACTAGTTTAGTAAATCAAAACCCCATCAAAAACCTAAAGATTTTCGGTCATTTTATTTTTTCTTTTATTTTAGATGCAATTCCCCACATAATTGCAATTCGATCCTAGGCTAGATTAATGTGAGTTGAGTGCTAGAGCCTATATTTGGCTAAGTCCCTTGGGAGAGAACGATACCGGATTACCGGTTTATACTTCATCGCGACTCCCGTACTCTTGCGGGGTACTAACTCCATTTTGTAGTTTTCGGAGCGAGTTAGTCGACTCTTTGCGGGTTTTGACAAAGCCATGCACTATGTCTTCATGTGTCAACTCTTGTAATCTCATGTGTCAACTCTTTTGATGATTTATCAAAGTCATGCTCACTGCCTCCGTGTGTCGACACCTTTTGGCGCATGTGCTGACTCTTCTGATGATTTCACAGAGTTATGCTCACTATCTCCATGTGTCGACTCTTTCTAGCACGTGTTGACTCTTCTAATGATTTCTCAGAGTTATGCTCACTGTCTCCATGTGTCGACTTTTTCTGGCGCATGTGTCGACTCTTCTAATGATTTCTCAAAGTCATGCTCACTGTCTCCATGTGTCGATTCTTGAAAGTCTAAATGTCGATACTTGAGGAGTTAAGTGTCGACTCCTGAAATGAATGTGTCAACTCTTACCAATACAAATGCTCAGGTTTTAAGTCTTTGACTTCATGTGGAGATCTAAGTGTCGACTCCTGGCAATTTCATAGACTTCAATTTGTAAGACTTCTTCAAACTTTTTCCAATTCTTCAAGCACTTCGTTAATATTCCAGATTAAACTTCTAAAGCTTGAAATGTTTCCTTCCATGCATATGGTTTTTTCAAGAGTTTCTTCAATTAATTCATGGCTTCCTTTGATTTATTGAGACTTCATCAAATCTTCAAAGAGATCTTTCAATAGTTGTGATATTCACTTTTCTTGATCTTTAACACTTCTAATTTCTTCAAGATGAAATCAAATCAGTTTTATTATATCCAGGACTCTTCAATCAACATTGAAATTTCTTATTTACTTGGAATTACAATCACTTAGAAGCATGCTTGGTTACTTTCGATTAAGCTATCTAATCAATCACACAATAATAGAATCACATGCATGAAACGTAAAGCAATCACACGATAGACACACGATTTTAGCGTGAAAACTCTAATCGGGAAAAAAACCACGGGACCTAGTCCAGCCCAAGTTCTAAGCACTATCAACAACCGAACAGTTTACAAGAATACTTACAACTGTACCAATCTGAATCCCACGAATCTAAGTTGAAGTTGAACCTTGCTTGCATACCCCGCAAGAAGGTAGCGACGGCTACTGGCCAATTACTGGGCCGAGACCTAGCGAGAAGCTACCTTCGCAATCTCGCTGGAGCGAGAGCTCGGCGAGAAGGTAGTGAACTTTGCATCCCCTTAAATCTTTTATATTCTCATAGATCTCAAAAAGTTATATGAAATCGATATATTATGGACCCGAAATGGAGATCTGAGCATTGAGATAAGGCCTTCCAAAGTTTCAGCTCAGCACGTTTTAAACACTTGTACTGCAGCTTCAACAACTTGTACTCTAGCTTCCAATTCACTCAAACACATCCTCGGGACATGATTACAACTCAAAATTGAATTACAATCAAATTACTTCTATGGGTCATTCAAACACTCCTTAGCATTTGTTTGAACACCCAATTCTATTAAACTCATTTACATGAAAGAGTAATTAAAGATATACTTCAAAGATTTTGTTCACGGAATTTGCCAAGACAATAAAAGTCCTAACAATCTCCCCCTCATCCCATTGAGCTCTTAATGAAGTTTTGGAATTTCGGTTCACATTCATTCTTTTCTTATTCCATTGAGCTCTCTTTTGTTGTGGTGGTCTTTTGAACCCAGGATTTTGACCATGAGAATTCCATCCAAACACATCAAATCTATTATGCACAAACTCATTGTTATTTTGTGGTCTAACTTGTTTTCTAGATTGAGTCTGAACATAATTACAAGGTAGTTCATGCAACTTACGACAGAATGGTCTAATGTATCCTCTAATACCACAATAGTGACAAATGGGAACAAATTTTGTGGTATAGGAAGGATAAGACTCATAATAACTATTATAACCATTCGTAGGAAAAACATACATGTTCTTACCGTTAGATGATGAAGGTTGATGCTTACCAGTTTTGGGTTTCTACTTTGAAGATGTGGTTTGAATAGTATATCCAATTCCTGATCTATCAAATGCGACTTTCTGTGCCTTCAAGATTTCATCCAAATTTTTAGACCCTGCATCAAATTTCTTAAAGACATCATTAGTTTAAGCACTAGAAGCTTCCAGTTTTGCAACTTTCTCTTCAAGTGCCTTTTTAATTTCAGTACATGAATGATGTTCCTTTTCAAGAGCAATAAGTTTATCAGAAAGAGTTGTTCGATGTGTTTTCAATTGATTGATAAGAGTTTGTGTTTCAACCGCCTCTTTTTTCAGTGTCTCGACTTCTTCTAAAACCTTTTTCAATTTAAGACCAAGTTTACCATTAACTTTGGTCAATTTAAAATATTGCAAGTACAATTAATCATAGGCATGTTGAAGATCACCATTCTCTTCAGCATCGGATTCAATTTTATCAAATTTAGTAGAATCATCTGACTCATCTAAACTACTAGTTTCAAGCAAGATAGAAGATGTATCATCATGCACAGATGCAACAAAAGCAGTAAAGTTACCTGAATCTGGCTCGGTCTCTGGCTCAATGTCATCCTCAGGATCAGAATCATCCCAAGTTACAGTAAACCCTTTTGCCCTTCTTTTCAGTCTATTTGGACACTTTTGTGCAAAGTGACCAAACCCATAACATTCAAAACACTGAGATTTTTTAGACTCTTTACCTCCACCTTTATCAGGATTCTTTCCAGACTTCTTCTTATCAAAATTTTCCTCTTTAATTTTCTCAAAACTAAGAGATTGGGCCTTCTTATTTTTGAACAATTTTCTAAATTTTTTGACAATAAAATCCATCTCCTCTAGACCTATTTCAGAATTATCATCAGAAGTATCATCTAGGTCTTCTCTAACAATTTTAAAAGCAAGGTCTTTATTATTTTTAGGACGACGTAGATTAGCCTCATAAGTCTGTAAAGAACCAACCAACTCTTATACTTTTATAGAATCAACATCCTTACTTTCTTCTATAGCAGTAACCTTGGCTTGGAATCTATCGGGTCAAGATCTCAAAATTTTTTAGACTATTTTTGAAGAGGGGATTCTTTCGCCAAGGTTAAAACATGAGTTGACAATGTCACTAAGTTTTGCATAGAATTGATCAAATGTCTCATTGTGCTCCATTCTCAAGTTTTTGAAGTTGGTTGTTAGTCGCTGGAGTTTAGAAATTTTCACAGTAGTAGTTTCCTTATGAGTTACCTTAAGTATATCCCAACCTTCTTTAGCAATCTCACAAGTTGGCACACGTCTGAATTCATCAGGCGAGAGAGCATTAAAGATAGCATTGAGTCCCTTACTGTTCCAACCACTATTTGTATAGTCAATGGCATCCCAATCTTGGGCATCTTTAATTTTAACAGTTGT
>CM065379.1:885000-920000 GCA_033060915.1 Euryodendron excelsum | reverse complement strand
TATTGCAGACTTGATGAAATCTCTTCATCCATCTAGTCTTCACTGATTCTTTATATTGTCGAAGAATTCTTTACTTGGATTCCAAGTAGAGATCAGACAATCATTGTGAGCCATCTTCTCAACAACTTTAATTGCATTGTCTTGAATTGATCTTTGCATTCTAGATGAGATCATCTCTTGAGCTTTTTCAAACTCTTCAACAAACAATTCAAATTCAACTGAGTATTGCACCATCTCAACTAATCTTTGCATATTCAGATGAAATCTTCAGTTTGTTGCAAATCAATTTTCCTTGAATCTATGCACACTTGAATTGAAGCTTTAATTGAACACCTTCAATCTCTTCGAATGTAGAATATTTGTTTGAAGTAGAGATAGGCATCAATCCTCTGTTTGGTTTATTGCATAGCTCTTTGAATTTATTGCTTGATCTTGAACTTGTTGTGCATTCTCTTTGACATGTATTACACTTAATATTCAACTTTAAGTCTAAGTTATGAACTTTGTTAATCTGCACACTAAGTAGATTCATTAGTAAAATAACACAAGATTTAGTTATCATCAAAATCAACATGGGAATTAACCTTGAGTCAACAAGGATCAACCTTGACTCAACAAGTTGTGCAACGATGATGCTGGGTTTGGAGTTTTGACCATGGATAGATAGAGATGTAGTTGATTGGGCTTAATGGGGGTGTCAGCCATGCCAGTGGTTGTGCGATTGCGGTTGATTGAGTTTCATCCATGGCCCTTTGTGTCGTTTCAGTTGCAGAGACGATCAAGGATGGGGCTAGTTCAATGATCGGTGATGGGGTTATGGATTATGGCTTTGATTTTGTGGCTTATTGGTGTTCTCCTTGATGGTTTGGATACCATTAGATGGTGGTGGTTGGCAGTCAATGTTGTTTCTGTGGGTCACTTGGGTTGAGAATGGTGGTGGTAGAGGTGGAGGGATGGTTTGTTGGAGGTGGTGTCTGGTCCGAAAATGGTGGCGAAGGGTGACACCTTGGGGTAGCGAGAGAGAGAGAGAGAGAGAGAGAGAGAGAGAGGGGGGGGGGTGTATAAGGTGGTGGGTGTGGTGACGGCTACCATGGAGGGGGAAGGGTTAGGTGGCTGCCAGTGTGAGATGATGATGAGGGTTGGTTGGTCATGGAGTTTTGAGTATACGTGCATACGTACATATATACTGATCGAGAGGATATGTTACTTTCAAAAAAATCTGGTTATTGCATTGTTAAATTATGTTAAAAAGATGACGGTAGTAATGTAATTGAACAACCTCCATTAAAGTTATTTAGGGATAAATTCTGAAAAGGGTGTGCACTGTAATTATCAATATATAAAAGTACTATCTCACCAATTACAAAACCTCATTAGTAGTAATTTACCCTTCTTTTTTTTTTTCGTTAACAAAGTCATTTCCAGCTGACTGGTCCTTTCAGGAAGCTCCACCAAACGCCCCTCTTAGGGCCCAAATTCAGGCATTGGCCGCATAGGCAAACCCATTTGACCGTTGTTGGGCCTTACGGTCATCTTAAGCGTATACTTTGGTTTGGCAGGATCTTGCTAGTTTCTAGATGGTCATCTTTTGACCGTTGCTGAACTAATAATTTCCTCCCATGATCATATATATTCATATATAATGCCTTCTACAAAATTCAACTACTGTAGTCTCTAGGGTCAGTTTGACAATGCTGCACCATTCTAAGGATAACTTTTACAGTAAGTTTAAGGATAACTTCCTCCACTCCTAGGGCGGATCGAGATTTTGATTTGCCTTGAGTTATGTCAAAGTGAACTTTTTGGTTCATGAAAGATTAGAAAGTTAGTTTTTCAATTGTTGTACTTAATGTCTTGTTAAATTCTATTATCCCTTCAATTATTAAAAAAAAATTCTATTGATAAAAAAAGAAGAAAATATTCAGACATGTGCTGGACTTGTAAACAAAAGACAAGTTTTGCACTTTACAACTTTTAGTTATGCACTTTTGTCTTCAACTAATCGTCTATCTTCTTTTATTTTTATTTTTCTTTTGAGTCAAAGTATGTTTCTTCTTTTAGTAACTACGAGCTCTAAAGTATGAGTACAGAAATTAAAAATCAGGATCTATACTCATCCTATGCACTTTTTTAATGGTTAAGTAATTAATTTTATTTTATTGAGTTTAAGAATTAAGATTCAAGTAGACTGAGTTAGATAATTGAACCACAATAAAATGTGTTCGGCTGAACAATAAAAAGTGGTGGGCAATATTGAGGTGAACTAAACTTAAATATTAAAAAATTTTAAACATTAAAAGTATCAGTTGGGCTAAGCGCTCCTAGACTACAGCCCACGAGAGTCTCTAACATCTCTCCACCCTTGTTCCACACTATTGTCCCAAGTCGACAAAGATTGAATGATATCTCAAAAGTTATCTAACATAGAGTTGTATATAGAAATTAAGTTACTTGAACTCAGCTTGTTAGCTAAATTTTTATACGAGTTTGGGTGCTCTCAAGGTTGAAAACCTTTAGAAACTCATCAATTTTGTAAGGATAACTCAGAAAACAACTTAGCTGAAATCGGCAAGCGGACAAGTCAAATTTAAACCTATCTTAAAATTCATTTAAATATCAAGTCATACTTAAAAGAACCCATTATTCGACTTAGCTGGACCATAGCCCCAACAAAAAGTCTAAATAGGGGTTTTGAAAACTTTTTCTGACATATTTGGCTTATGGGATGGGTACTTCTCTAAAGAAATTATTACTAATGACATCTTCATTACTGTAAAAACAATATATCAAATGTGACTATCGTCCTTATATTGTCAGTTCATTGTTAGATTTGTTAATACTGTCATTGCACTAACGATGCAGCAACAGCCATGTGAGAGACGAAGGAAACTGTCTATAATATATATATATATATATATCTGTCAATAAGCGCCAATTTCATCGAATTATTGACTTCGGTAGGGACATCACTCACAACAGTTCCCACCAAAGACATAGCCGTGATCAATTACTGCTCACATAAAGAAATTAGACATTTTGCATGTATCACTCTTGGTATTTTCCTCTTATGTGCACCCTATAAAATGAACCAAATTTACACAACCCAACTATATAAAAATATGAATGTACCAAAACTTTGAAGTCATGACCTTGAATTTGAGCTAAGCCGACTCAATGACCCAGTGTTGTCCATCGAGTTGGACTCGGAGTCCATTGACCCGGGCAAACAAATTCACTGCCCTTCTCACACCCTTATTGTCAGCTGAAGTAAAGTAGTCATGCCCAAAAATGACTCCACCGGGTCTCAGTAGTTTGTAGGCCCGGTTTATATCTGACCAGGCCGAGTGAAAGTCATGACCGGCATCCACCTCGATTAAGTCTCCAAACACACCCCACTCACAGAGTTTGTCGAGAGCTGACCCAGTGGAGAACGGAACAAATAGGACTGACTCGGTCGCGTTTGCTTGAACCACGTTCTGCATGAACTGGTACAGTAGCAATACGTCGCCGTTCACCATCTTGATGTCCCTGAACCGGTCACGAAAACCGGGCCAGCCGCGAAAATCGTCGATGCATAGAATCTGAGTCTTGAGGGCGAGTCCACTCGCCAACTCGGCCATGTGAATCGCTGAGGCCCCCAAGAACGTGCCAACCTCAATTATAGACGTGGGTTGGACTTTGCGGATTAGGTTCCCGAATACGGCGCCGTTTGAGCCCCACCCTTTGATTCTCTTTGGGCGGAGGAGAGTGCTAGCGTGCGACGGGGGAAAATTGTCGAATGGGGACGTCCCGTTGAACACTCTATCAAGAATTGTTTGCCGCAGGAGCTTGGAAGGAATTGGGTCGGCGCACTGAGTAGTGAAACGGTAGTAGTCGCGGTCGTTGTCAGCGGTGGCGGTGTTTTCAGTGACACTGGTTTGGGGAATTCTTGAAACTGGAGAGTGTTGTGACTCGGAGGATGGGGCGGAGAGATAACCCAAGGCGTAGGAGGAGAGGAGGAGGACAAAATAGGCTGTGGGTTTGATGAACTTCTTGCGGGTGAGATCGGCGACCCGTCGTCGGTGGTGGTGGAGGGGTGATTGCTGCTCTTCCTTCATCTTTTGTTCTTGGTTTTCTTTTCACAATTCTCAGTTATTGTTGGTTGTTTAGAAAGACGGAGAGAGTTTTAGATAGCTACACCGAGCGAGAGAGCTTAACGATGGGGAAGTTGAGGGCAAGGATGGGGTTGGTTACGTGTTTACTGCGCAGCGGGTGCACGAAAACGACTGGAAAACGTCATCGGTGTGTAGAGAATTCGACGAAGCTCAATATAAGTCAAAGTGTCCATTAATTCTTTCACAACTTTGGAGAGACTTCCTTTTCTTTTTGTTAATTAACCAAGCAATGTTTCCATTTTTTTTTTTGTGTCTCTTTTCCCTTTCTTACTTTTCTTTTCCTCTTCTCAAGTTTGGTATGTACCGAATTTTATTTTCCATTGCTCAGTCGTGTGTCTTCGAACGGGAAATTTTCGATTGTTGAAGGAAACCTACAGCTTTTAGCTTGTTTGGACCTTGAGGAAGGAAAAGAGAGAGAAAAAAAACAAATAAGAGGAAAATTGTAAGGAAAGTAATTTCAATATTCTTTTTCTTTCCTCCTAAGTTAGAAACTAAAACATTTTTATTTTATTCTTTCTCCGTTCTTTTCTCAAGTTCCTCACTTCGGAGTACTTTTGAATGTGAATCCAGTAGCATTGCTTTTTGTCTTTTCACTTCTAGTTTTGGAAGACGAATCTATTGATCTGTCCATTTCTCTCTCGTTTTTTCTTGCTTTTATCTTCTTCAGTCAATTTCTTCCCCTTGTACTCCCTCCCTCAACCAGAAGTTCTTCATTTTGCAATAATTCATCTATTGAGCTTTGTTAAAGGGAAAACTACTCTTTGAAATGGCTGACACTTTGTTACTGCATGCATTTTCAACTTCACTCCGTACAATTATAGATTATTAGTATGAATGCTATTCAGTTTTTTTCTTCTCCCTAATCCACAACTCTGGCACAAACCCAAAGATTTACTTCTATATAATTGTATTTCAGTTCTAGAGGTCACTCAAAAGTTCAGACACAATTGAGAGTAGCACACTTTTTGGAACTGGAGGAAAGAAAGGGGAAGGAAAGCCAATTACATATTTAGAATTCAAAGAAAAATAAGGGACAATGATCTTCCTTCTCACTTCCCTTTATTTTCTATTCTCTTTCCTTTTAAATGTTACCCTATCATTTTCTTTTTTCTTTTCTTTGAATTTCAAACAAAGGAAAAGTTATTTCCTTCCATTTTCTTTAGAAAATCAAAGAGAGAAAAATAACCACTTTCTTGACAATTTTGCATATTTCCTCTATCTCTTCGACAAGTTCCAATCAAGCTGTAAATGCAATAAATGAACAATGTTACAGTAGTCTAAATATGAAGAGAAGGCCAAATTGTGGAGGGGGAGTCAGCAATTAATTAGGAGTTTCAGTTTGAATATTGGTGCTAGGACCACTATAACAATCTACAATTATATAACATACATCAAATATGTCACCAAATTCATATCCTAATTTGCATATAAATGAAAAACAGGCCCACAAGGATCAACAGAAAGCTCAGGAAGACTCATAACAATGACCTATTTTTATTGCAATCGGATATCAAAAAAGTTCATTCTAGCTTTGGAGCCATGAACGAGTCAAGCATCTTATTCTAACCCCATTGCAGGTCAGCCGAGCCTGCTGCTCCTGTAAAACAGAGAAGGGTACATATGTCCCTAAACAGTAGGCAGCAAAGAACTATTTTAGACCCATAGCACCTTGATAAATCCCTCTAAACGGAGAAGGGTTCATAAATCCTGCTGCCCTTATGCCCTTCTCTGTCTAGGGACTTACGAATCAGTTAGCATTCAAGATTCTACCGGTCTAAAATAGTTCTTGCTGTCTACTGTTTAGGAATTTATGAACCCTTCTTGGTTTTACAGAAAGGCAGCAGGCTTAATACTTAGCATAGTTTAGGGACCCATCTCTGTAATAAGTGAGCCAAGCTTGACTGCCTTCCGTAAAACAGAGAAGGGTTCATAAACCCCTAAACTGGCAGCTTGGCTCACTTAATACTTCACACAAGAGTCCCTATGTTGAAGGGACTCAATAATCACAGCCCAAAGACAATTGACAAAATTAAAAACTCCATGGGATCTTGCAGTTATAAATTACTATTTGTATACAAACCAGTAGGTACAAATTGAAAGGCATAGGACTGAATCTACATGCTTACCCCTTCTAATTGCACAAAAGTCAAGCCTAAGATTGAGCACAGCATTGCCAGTGAAGTGTTAAATGCAGCTTCTTCTTCCCTGTACGTCAAACTTTCAAGTAGTCCCGTCCTATCAATGGCTTTCCAGATGAAAGCACCCAAAACCAAAAAAAGCTATGACTTCTCTCAATCTATATGCACATGCAAAGTTCATCAAAATTTCAAAAATCCACCTAGCAAAAACTCCATCACAAAAACTAGATTTGAACTCTTAAGCTATTAATCAAAGTCCTCAGGCGGCGACCAACTAGTCAAGATCCCCTCTGTTCTTAGTACCCCATAAACTGCCTGCAGCATCAGCTCTTGAACTTACGTATCGCCACCAAGAATCCGATAGAACAATTACAGTTGCCCCTTCTGTATCAATCAATTTATTACTTCGTTTTAGACAACGAAGGTGAGTGTTTCGGCTTCTTCAAAGGAGACTTAACTGAAACATTTTTCCCTTTTGATTTTGACGATGGACCTAAATTTCTCTTTTTCGTAGAGGACTTTGATCGAACAACTTCAAGACGATCAACCAATTCACGTTTTGGTCTCTTTAAAGGAGGCTTACCTGAAACTGAAGACCGAACCTTTTGTCTCGATTTCGATGACGAGCCTAAAAGTTCCGTCCTTGGAGGAGATGGGCACAGCGAAAGCCTATACTGGGAAGCCCTAAACCTAGTGACCAAGGAGACGACGTGATCGAAGAACCCCTCTCGTCTTGCCATCGACTTCAATTGTGAAAGCCAAAGGCCCTCACCTTCTCTTTCACCCTCACCCTCACCCTCACCAGGGTGGGCCTCTGCACGACCATCATGGACGGCCATGGTATCGTCTTCGATAACATTGTCGACACCATCGCGTCTATGATCGACGGTGGCGAATTCTAGGTGGTTAGGGCTCCCAAGCGGTGATTCTACAGGCGGTGGGGATGAGATTTGGAAGGACTCAACACAACGAGGAGTGGGGTGGCCGTCTATGTTGTAGTAGTTGTTGTTGTGGTCGTGGTCGTCGTGCTGGTGCGACGTCTCTGGAGTGCGGCAGAGGTAGTCGCCGATGGACTCAGGCGGAATTATGGCGCCGTAAGCATCAGGAAAATGGTCGATGAAGCGACCCTCGTGTAACGTCTGGGACTGGGCGAGTGGGTTATTATTACCATCATGGGTGGTCAGACGAAGAGGAGCTTCACCACGAGAGCGTCTTGGGTTGCTGCAGACTTCGAGGATTGAAGCGTAAGGATCGTCTTCCTCCATTTCTATCTTTTTTGTTGCCGCTTTTTTTTTTTTTTTTTGTGGCTGATTTGAGCCCAAAACACTCGTTCTAGGGTTTTGGTCTGTCTTACCTTGTCTTCCTCAGTTCCCCTCTCTCTCTCTCTCTCAGTTGAAGGGGTATGGTATGGGTACGGGTAGGGTTACGAGAACCAGCACAGATACGGTTAATTATAACCCTCCTTTCTCCTACCTCGTCTCCTGATAAGGATTAAAGCCGGTTTGTTTACGAAATTAGTAATATTGTCAAATTAAAAAGATGACAATAAGTAATAAGTAATATCTGATGAAAAAATTACTTATGCTATATTTAATTAGAACAGAATAAAAAAACATAATAAGTAATACCATATTTATTGTATATAATAAAAATAAGATAATAAATAAAATAAGTACATAAAATTATTCTATCGCTCTTAAAATATAATATAATATATCATACAAAAAAATAGGTAAAAATGACGTCCTACGTGGCATTGCACACCCCCATTTTGGAGGATTGCATCCAATCTCCCACTTTTATGCAAATGTATCAGTTTCATGCTGAGGCACATGAGTGCATTACCTACTTCACTCAAAATACAGTTTAATGGTCGTTTATTTATTCATCCTTTTTCTTTCTTCTTCCTCTGAAAATATCAGTCTTTTCAAATTCAAATAACCATCATAACCAATGGGTTAGAACCTCACTTTGTTCCATTCAATTCAATTAAATTTGCCCAATAGCTCTCTATGCCTACATCCAACTCCAATAATGATAGAATCTCAATGCCTCTCTAGGGACCTAATAGACCATAAATAACCAACAGCTAGAAATGGGTGTGATCACTTCCCCACAACAGGCAACAGCATCGGTTAAAAGCCATTACAGAATGATAGACATGGAAGTTGACATGTATCACCTTTTCTTTTCTTTTTTCACACACTAAAGATTCCCTTCTCTCACCATCTGGCATGCTTTTCATGGACATGCCAGGACTTAAAAAAAACACACAACACAACTGCCTGTTCTGTAAAACTAAAGAGAAACTAGGAAGTAGGAAGTTTCTGGTCCTTGTTCAAGGTAAAAGTGAGGTCACCCAGACAAAAAGAACCATTCTACTGTAAACGAGACCTGCTATCAACAACCACATGTATCCATGTGGGACCCCGTCCTGTGGCCACGTCACTTGGCATCCTCTGCACCCTTCATGCCGGATGAGTCTCCATCACCGCCGCCACCATGCCCAGCACCTGAGCTGCCCAGGCCATCTGTGCCAGCAGTCCCAGCCTCAGAGGCATCTTGCTTGCTTCCTCCAGTAGGAGGAGGGGCACCACTGCTGCCACCTCCAAGAGTGGCCTCGGTATGCGGGGGGCGCATGCCATTATTGGCTCCTCCAGGTCTCATACCCATCTGCCCTTGTACGGCTTGCTGCTGGTGTTGGTGTAGCTGCTGCTGCTGGTGTTCTTGCAATTGGTGCGGGTTATTGAACTGTAAGGGCACCTTCTGGGGGAATATGCCAGCTTGTTGAGCCATAGCTGCTGCCTGAGGGTGCTGCATATAAAACCCTCCAGGTTGCATTGCAGGATGTGGAGCCATCTGCAAAGTGCTGATACACAGATAAGAGAGAAGTGTTCATACTAGACAAAACATGAGAGAGTTTTGAGTTTAGAATGCACCTGGGCAGGCATTGTTGGTGCCTGTGGCTGGGCATCAGCAATTGCAGCCAAATACATCAAATTCTTCTGAAGCAGAGCCTGGTACCTAAATCATCCAGAATTTCACATTTCCCATGGATGTCAAGTTCACATATACAAAATAGAGTCATCAAGAATCTCATCAGTCAATTTATTGTCCCACAGATGCATGATTTGCCAAGTGTGTAAGTGCACACACGCCTTGGTGCCAACAAATTGGATGCTTAACTAGAGTATAATACATGATCAGCATCCATCTCATATCTGACATAACTTCCTCAATTTGGTTTTTTTTTTTTTTCGCCCTTAAGAGCTCTAATCGCTAGCGGACAAACTTGACCCATCATGCAGCATTTGCAAGGCATAATAGCACAGCATTGAACAAGAACAAGAACAACAACAACAACAACAACAACAAAGAAGAAGAAGAAGCACACATGGACAACAAGAAAAAACTGCTCAGAGACGGTAGAAGTTTAACATTGACAAAAAACCACCTTCAAAAATCATCCTCTTAACCTCTACACATACAAATTGTAATAGTTGTGACACCACCAATATGCTTTTATGAGATCATTAAAAATGGAAGTGATTCTAACTGCTACAGAAGATATGATATTACAGCCACTATATACTAACTGCTACATAACTAGGACTGGTTAGATAAAACATAACTACTCAACAGACACGTTAGATCTTAAATTGAATTGCTGACTGAAGCACTCATTGACTCAGATCTTTCCCTTTTTTCATTTTTTTTTTTATTTAATAAGTATTCATCAGCTAAGATCTTAACTTTGGATTGAAGCAGAATCAACAATTTTGAGTCCCATGCATATATGGACTCGTGTGCTAGTACAAAGTGCTTTGGATTTGATACACTCATACAAAAATGACAGAACTGGTCTCAATATGGCATTATGTTTTAGAAGTCTAAAATAAGTATTCAAACTCATAAAATGCACAAGCACCCCCACCCACCGTCCACAGAGAGAGAGAGAGAGAGAGAGAGAGAGAGAACCACTTACTGGGCACATTCAGCAAGCTTTCCAAGGTTTTGATTATCCAAAATTGCCAAAATCAACTTCTTGTTCTCATCGAGATACTGCATCATGCATTTAAGAAGGAATTTTGCATATCAGCATATAAATCACCCTGCTATATTTCATCCATGAAGTGCCATTGCGGCAACAAAAGCACTTAGGAGATCAGCCAACCCCTATTAAAGTTATGACAAGAATATGAATATCCATACCTCTTTGCCATATAATATGAGAGTCAAGGCCCCCCCACCCCCAAAAAGAAAATAATGTGCTATTCTTAGAGATTTGTAAGTCTCAAACCTAAAACACCAAGAATGATCTTTTCTTTCTTTTCTTTTTTTTTTCTTTAATTACACGGAATGATAATATGGAGGATTCAACAATGCATATAACATGACCAACCTTCTCACAATCTATAAAATCAAGCCTTCCAATGTTACAAAACTCTTAAATCTCAAGGTGAAATGTTAGTGACAAGTTTGGGATTCATAAAAAAATTTAATAATTGCAGCAGTCAATGTAATATGTTTAGCTCAAATCAAGTTAGAACATAATTTTCCAATAGAAAATATGCAATTCTTACAGATTTGTATGTCTCAAAACTCAAAATACAAAGAATGATATTTTTGTTATTCATTGGAACACGAGGAAAGATAATATAGAGAATCAACTTTGCACAAAACATGACCAGCATTCTCACGCTCTATAAATTCTAGCATTTCTATGTTATAGAACTCTTAAATCTCAAGATGAAAAATCAGTGACAAGTATTTTTCAAAATTCTCATATTAATCACTTCTTACCCAATCTTTGCTCTGACCAAAACTATTTCACTTGCTAGATCTGCTTAACCATACAAGTTTAAATTAGTACATCAAAGGCTTAGGTTTTGCAACCTACTTAAAGCATGAGTATATAGCGACAAATGGGGAATGCATATCTCTAGCAATGTTTTGAAACCCGGACCATAAAGCAAACTGAAAAAGGGACTAAGTCCCTTTTATATTTTTTTTCATTAACTAATTTATCAAGTCAACCAAAATGGGAAAGCAATGTTAAAAAATTTACAATTACATCAGAAAAAATATTTATAAAAATGTTAAATTAAGCAAAATTACAAAAAAAAGAAGTAAAAAATACACTTCAACCGTGACATGCAACCCAAAAATTACCCAAAAGATATATAGAACACTCGCACGACACAAAGAAGTATGAATGAACTAGAAGGAACTATATATATACGATAGTACATTTGCTAAAATTTTATAAAGAAAAAAAAAAAAACTTTATGGATTGATCATTATTGAGAGACTTTGTAGAAAATTAGGCAGAAAAAGAACAAGTAAAATTTTTTTAACTAGTAAAAGCGTAAATGTAAGTCATAAATTCAAAATAATAGTTTGCCGTTGTACCCTTGTTAATTTGATGTTGAAGCAAATTTTTTCATCAGCCCAAGTTGGAAGGTCATTCACTGATTTGTCAACATCTGAAATGTATGAACCCAGGCAAAATTCATCCGCACAAAGTACGAGAGAGAGAGAGAGAGAGAGAGAGAGGCCTTGTGATCGATTGTATCTTAAGTGAGAGACCTAGTGATCAATTATATATTAAGCAGAAATTTTCATATTAGAAGCAGAGGATAGAGAAACAAAGATAACAAATATAAGTGACGGAAAAAAGGGAGCCAAGGAAGAGTGACAAGAGTAACCCAGGTGCTACGAAGCATGGAGAGAATATGGATCAAGGATCAAATTTTAGTTTTTATAGGTTGTTTCGGTTGGCTTGGAAACAAAAATGTTTCGGAAACATTTTAGAAATTTTTTGGGATGTTTCAAAAATATTTCAGAAGTGACAAATATTAATATAATAAAATACAATCTTTTGATAAGTCCAAGCCTATCTTATAATACAGGACAAAAGATAAGTTCATTTATTTCCTTTTATTTTGACAAGTGTTACAAAGGTTAAGTTTATATTACGTAGACACAAACTTGGACAAACTACTTGTCTATGTTTGTCTATAAATGTCACATCTCAATTTAAAGATAGGTCCTATATGTGACCTAGAGTCTTTGATACTTCTTCAAAATCAAATAGAATGAATTTTAAATTATCGATATATTTGAAAGTATTATATATGTAACCATAAGTACCAAGGAGTTTTAGTATCTAAGTCGGTTTCGCCATGGATACAACTCCCTTCTAGAAGTATTTGTGCTTCAAAGCCTAGGTGGATGCCATCAAAAAAGAAAAACAAGTTGGCTGTTGGCTGCTGACGGCTAATGAAAGAGAAGAGCATTGGGTTGTCAAAATAGTGGCTAAGATGAGGGCACCGAGAGGCAAGACTGAGGCATCGCAGGGCTAAGGTGTCAGGGCTTGAAAAAATCCAGGTTTGGAGCACTAAAATTTACATATATGTTTATTATATATATAATCTTTATTAATAGCGGCTGGTTCTCACATAGCATGAGCAATTCAAATGACTTCTCGTTTAATCATTTCTGTTAAAATAAGCAGTTTTTAGAGGGAAATGGTTTTTGTGGTTGAACTGACCATTTCTTGACCAAGGTCCTGGTTCATCCGGTTAGATTGCCCGATCTGATTTGAATTTGATTGGCTTCTAGTAAATGGAAAATTCAATACGAAGAAGCCAATACTTCTAGTTGGAGAACAAAGTAAAAGGTGTAGGTGTTCAAAGAAATTACTTTAGAATCAAGAAGACTACAAAAGAAATCATAAAATATAAGCTACGTGTAGATATCTTAAAAGATTCCCAAATAATGTAGTCTTGCAGCACGTTCAGTCAGCGTGAGAAATTCTTACACCTAAGCCTTTTTGCATTTTAAGAACAAAAAAAATTGAAAGCTAAAACTTTGATAAAAGAGAAACTCATGCAGACTTGACATAGTATTGTGAAATCTCCACTAGTGCATTAAATGATATGAGGGCAAGCTATTGCTCTTCAACTAGAACACAGGACAATTTAAAAATCATCAAGGGAGCGGAAAGCCTATGAATTATAAGTCACACTTAGCCCATATGATTAGAAACATTATGAAAATCGATTTCTCATTCAGTGAAAATGGTTTATTTTAATTACTAGTTGATCCTAAGGAAAATTCTTGCAGTTTTCCGCAACACTTAATAGTGACGAGTAATTACTTCTTCAAAATGTAGCAGTGGGCCAGTTAATAAAAAAGTTTTCTGATTCTCAACCATGACATGCAAAACAATGTAGGATTAGACAAATTTCCCATACTGTTTGAGAGAGCTGCTGAAGTTTAAAACCAAGGAACTTGTTTAAGATTTAATTCAATAACGCTCATTAGCAAACTGAGGCTGTTAAAATAATATCAATTATACATGACATAAGGGCTTATTGAAAATATCCCTGAGGAGGAAGGGGCAGAAGGTCTTATTGTGAATGTTCAGACGGGCTACAGGCAGACAGAAATACTGTTAAATTATATTGGGAATATGGGTTGATTAAAACAAGAGAGTAGCTGATGGGTAAACTCCTACAGTTGGAAGTCATGTTTTAGTGAATGCAACTTGTTAATTTGAGATGTGTTTACTTGTTACTAGATTGCTAAAACGTGTTAATATTTTATAGGTGAATATTAAAACCACTATTTATCTCCCCTAACACTCTCTCATCATAAACTTGGATAATATTGAATCTTCATAAAGTTAGATAAATCTTCTGCGAGATTTCTTGGCACATAGTTTCCATCTTCATACAACGATTCCTACAATGCTCATTCTCCAAAAAACCACAAGTAATATGATGAAGTATATCTCTGTCAAGAATCTTGGCTCTTCCAGAAAATAATAATACCACAATCTATATTTCAGGAAGAAGCCTTTACACAAGCTGCAGCAGAAAGAAGCCTATGGTATTATATCATAACATTCTCTTGTAAACCCACTTTATCTTGTTTCCTCCGCATTCATAGCCAGTAGGTACTTGCGCTCACAAAGTAATTTTCCAAACATGCTCAGAACATTTTCAGACCATTGGCCTCTTAAGGGTTAATAGTTATTAACATATTCTACAAACTTGGTAGGCCAAATGACAAAACAAGTAAAAGGGTCAATTTACTTTCTATAATAGTAAGTACAACGCTTTTCTATTCAGTATTTGCTCACCAAATTAAAATGGACAAAAGATTGTCATAACTCCAACTCCAAGATACAAAATCCAGTGAACAGATGATCAGGGTTTTGAATTAAGACATACTCCATTTGTCTAACAATGAGAGAAAAAATAATAATAATAGAGGTATTGAATCAATTCACCTTTTGAATCTGCTCGGTGGTGATGTTAGGAGGTGGATATGAAGGCATCATAGGAATCATCTGTTGCGGCTGCTGCATCTTTGCTCTGCCACTAAAACCCTAACCCTAACCCCAATCCCCCAAGGATTTCCCGAATTGACAAAAAGCCCAAATCCAATCAACCAACGAACAGTAAGAATAAAGAATTAGATTTACGAAAAGGTAAACAGAGACAGAGACAGAGACAGAGAAAGAGTATTTTACCCGAGGTGAGGGAGGTGTTCAAGATTTTTCAAAGTGATTTGACGGAAATGTCGTCCGACTCCGAGTGTTCTTCGAAGTCTTTAGGTTTAATCAAAAACAAAACAACTGATAAAATGGAGAACTGAGTTTTGGGGTCTGCCCCAAAGCCCACAAGTCATCAACAATTTAACACCGTTTAGGTTTAAGGCGCTGACCCAAAAAAAAATAGAGTTTAAGCCTTTAAGGCGAATCTCAAAAAAAAAAATTGGGAACTATTTATATATGTGTATATATATATACAACATAGACCATGACGTGTGGTTATAACTTATAGTAAGTCTCGGACTCTCGGGACCTAGCTTTGGGTTCCTATTCTATTTCCTATCCAAACTCAAACTGTCTTTTTTTTTGGTCTATGTGGAAATGGTAATTCACAGTTTCACATGAGTTTAACGAGTGTATAGACAGAAGGCTAATCAAGTGGTGCCCTCCTTGCACAGGTAAAATCAAGTTGAATACATATGGATGTTGAAGGGAAAACCCAAGTGCGGCGGCTGGAGGACTATTCAAAGGTGAAAGAAGTGGCTGGATTCATGATTTTGTTTTTGAGAAATTGGAGTACTGCACAAGTATTAAAGCTGAGATTTGAGAGATTTACATAGAGTTGGCCATAATGTTGAAAAAATAAATTTATAAAGTAAAAGTCAAATTTGATTCTGAGAAAGCTGTCAAAGTTATCCGCTAAGTCTCTGCAAACCAATTCTTATAATTTTGGATGATCCTCGTGATGAGCTTAGGCCCCTATTAGTGGATGATAAGTTAGGATATATAGCGTTTAGTTCTTAATCTTTTGTTGTTTTTCCGAAGCATCAAAAAAAAAAATCAAAGAGGAAAAAAAATTATTTCCGATGTGACAAAAAGAAAAGCCGAAGACGAAAAAAAACACTACTCACTTAATACTGTTTGACATATTTTAAGTTGGATGTCATTGGTTCATTTACTATTTTGTTTTTTTTTTTTGTTCCTACGTAGATAACAAATAAAACATAAAGAAAATGAAGTGAACAAAAACAGAAAAAATAGATGCTATATTTGTTTTGAAGTAAAGTTCTACCCAGCACTCCTTTCTAAAAAAAATTCCTCATGAATCCAACTATGCCAACAGCGAATTTTTCAGCTCTGACCATCCATTTCGTTTTGATGCTAATGACCATTTTTTCAACTGTAAAGGTCACGACACCAACTCTCTCTCTCTCTCTCAACAACCTACCATCATCATCAAGCGCATAGTTAAATGGAGTTCACTTGTACTTTGTGCTAAATTATACCAACTTCTAAAATTTTTATTCTCGAACTAAATATTAACTCCATAAATATCTTTAGTTCGGTTTGAGCAAAAAATCTACTAAATACATGCCTAATTTTTTTTCAACAACTTCAAACAATCACCTTCAAGTAAGTTCAGCGGCCCTAAACGGCCCATAATGAACTTAACATTTTCAAAAAGCAAAAGCTTTGAATTTAATTTATTTTCATGCTAAAAGAGTTAATTCCTTTATCCCTGAAAGATTCAAATATCAGCCATTATTCGCTTGCTCTTAAATAAAATCTTGGTGCTGGCATTATATCAGTAAAGAGGCTCAACCAAAGTAACATTGAGTTTCACAAAGCAACTAGTGCTTACTACAATTAAGGCTTGAATAATACACAAGTTGTATTTAAAATATATATATACTGATGAAGCAGTAAATTTGTACGGTTTGCTCCAGGCCTAAACGAACTGATCCGGTAGAAAGCTAAGTGTCTCTGGACTATGAATATCGACGTGGTGCCTGTCAAGAACACTCCGATATTGAAGTTACACCAAATAATTTGGAGATATTTGGGCAGAGTAATGGTCAGAGATTCTGTATGTGTACCTATGAAGGTGGTGAGGTCCTCTTTATATACCAGTGTAGGTTGGAGTGATTCTTGGATAACAGATGCATGCATTATGGGCATAATAGTGCCCCCAACTAAGAAGTTATGGCTGATTTGTAGGCGTGAATCTTAGAATGTGCTGGTGAGGCAGTTGATGTTATGCTCAGGATGTCTGATTGCTCGGTTTAGCTTGGAAGCTTGATCGGTGTGGGGTCCAATCAGGATGGTAAGAGTGGTCTGTTCTGGTACACGAGACCAGTACCTATTATATGCCCCCAATTCCCTTGGTCGTCCTGCTTACAATTGGGGGAATTACACGGTCGATCAACCCTCGAGGCGAGGGTGCATTTATTGTGTTGCAGGTGTAATCATGGTAGGAGTTAGTGACGAGACGTGCCCTTTCGCATTATTGCCAAATGGTTGCTTTTGATTGGTTGTCGGTCTAAGAAGTGTCCCTTCGACTACTGACCATTGGATCTGGGGCAAGTGGGATGATCATGGCCCTCCATTTCGAACAAGAGAGAGTTTTGTCTTGGAGGTT
Organism: Euryodendron excelsum; assembly: GCA_033060915.1. Classification (NCBI taxonomy): domain Eukaryota; kingdom Viridiplantae; phylum Streptophyta; class Magnoliopsida; order Ericales; family Pentaphylacaceae; genus Euryodendron; species Euryodendron excelsum. The sequence goes on along the minus strand of CM065379.1, from coordinate 902,726 downwards.
TGGCCTTACCCCCTCACTTTGCCTTCAATGCTTTTTTGCAATTTTACCCTCTCTTTCATCTCACTCCTCGCCTTACATTTTGACTTTCAGAGTTTGGTGTATTGATTCTTGCCTCTTTGGTAAGATTTTCCTCCTCTCTTTCCCATCCTTAAGTCTTTATGCACTAGTTTTGTCACCCCCGCTCCGAATCAAGCGACATTAACACCGTCTTAGGATGAACATGATCGCGCAAATCACTTATTTGTAAGCGAAACCTCAATATAATCCCAAAGATAAGAATCTTATAAGAATAAATATCATCATATAAACAAATAACAACCATCTCATAATCCTCCAACATACATCATTATAAAAACTACTAATCCACACTTATGAATATTTACAAAACCACAAAATAACAAAATAAACAAACTCTAACAAGACTTTGATACAATGTACGACAATGTACATGCCTAATAACTCAACTAAAGAGCTTCTTAAAGCTTCCCAACTTAACACCAACAATGGACTAGACATCCCTCATTTTTTGCAAAACAATCTGTGTGGGTGTGAAGTATATATCAACGTGCTCACAAAGATACTTAAACTTATAAAGAATTAATGATAAACATTCACTAAATTAATCATCAACATATAATCCACCATCAACAATAGGAAATGCCTCCTATGATGCAATGTATAACATACTACATATGTGCATGCTATTTTGATAACATTGGCCCAATATATCAATGGATTATTATTAAGGATGTCCCACATCGACTAAACCTCCTCTATGTAACGCAAGATATGCATATAATATGTGTTGTATGTAATGCTACCTCGTAATCCATTCATTCATATCAATATAAATAAGCCACACAATGCCATCATATAAACCACCATCATCACAAACAACAAGACATTCTATTCAATATGAATAGGAATATCTCATATTTCCCACTTGATACCGTCTTATAAAGACCGTCGAGTCACTCCTTTGGTTGAATCAGAGTACTTTGATCCGCTTCTAAACCTACCAAACACCACCACATCAAATTTGATGAAAGAGATGCTATAATTCATAATCAATGCATGACTATAGCTTATGCACCTTAAACATGTGATTTAGAACACGAATAATGCATTAGAACTCAATGGGATGTTAAATTCTTTCCCAATACAATGTAAGGTCAAATTTAAACTATCATAACTCTCAATTTACAAAGACTTAAAGTACCAACTTTACATCAATAAAAAGATCTATGAATCTCCTTTTCGACGCTTCAAACGGTGCATTAATCTGAGTTTCTTGGAGAAAGTTATGGCTATTTTATTAAAGTGCGACAAAGTTGAAATCTAGGACTGTGCTAGAGCGGGCCTAAAGTCCGCTAAAGCGGGCTTCCTCCAAAGCAGCGTGCTCTTAAGCAGCCTTAAGTCTGCTAGAGCGCCCCGACCCCCCCTGGTTTGGCCCAAACGACACCAACACTTGGTTTTAAGCTCCAATACCATCCTTAATTTTTAAGTTCCCAAACACTAGAATGATGCTCTAAAGTCTTCAACAAGACTTTGAGCTCCAAAACACACACAAAATGAAGGATTCAAGGCCTCCACTTGGAAACTATATGCAATCTTCCACAACTCACTTTAATTCTCAATTTCATGATATGAAATGATGTTTTTACAGCAAGTACCATACAAATGCAATGAAACAAGCATAGTCTGGAGATTCCTCACCTCAAATCAAGTGCACACAACTTTTCACCTCAAATTCCTGCTCTTCTCTTATTTCCTCTCCTTTTTCTCTCTTGCCAAACACAATTACTACACAAGCTCCTCTCTTCTCTTTCCTCCCCTTGACTTGACAGTTATGATAGATACAAGTTGTATCTAACATCATACATGTCATACACACACATTTGCTAGCAACAAGCACACACCACACACACACACCTTATGCACACCCCTCACTTAAGTGAAGCAAACATTTAGGTGGCACACACCTATACCTCCTTGCTTCACTAATCCACATGATTAATATAATTAATCACACTTATGATAATTAAGCATGATTAACATAAGTTAAGCATAGAAATTAATTAAGCTACTTAATCATAGATTAAGCCCACTAATCATGCTTAAAAATTTAATAACCCCCTATGGCATGCTTCTATTAAAACATGCTAATCAAGTTCCTCAATTATTGTAATCATGCTAAAAAACATATGCAATTAAGCTAAGCAAGTTAGGGTTTTAGAATTCTTTCCTCCTTTAAAAATTTCGTTCTAAAATTCACTTACCGAACAAGAATAGATATGGGTACTAATTCTTCATTGAATCCTCACTCTCCCATGTGGCCTCTTCTACTGTATGACTCCTCCACAACACTTTCACAAATGGTATCACCTTGTTACACAGATCTTGTTCTCTATGGTCTAGTATCTGAGCAGGTTCTTCAACATAACTCAAACATCTTCCAACTCTATCAGTTGTTGAGTTTACACATGAGAAGAATCCGACATATACTTTCTTAACATGGAAACATGAATGACATCATGTAACTTAGACATTTCTGGAGGCAAATCGAGTTGGTAAATAGTCGTGCCAACTCTCTCAACAATAGTATAAGGTCTAATGTACCTTGGACTCGACTTTCCTTTCTTCCCAAATCTCAAGATACCCTTCCATGGAGATACTTTCAAAAACACTTGATTACCCACCTCAAATTCTAATTCTCTTCTGTTATTATCTGCATAGCTTTTTTGTCAGCTCTGCCCTACTTTCAAGTGTTCTTGAACAATTTTAATCTTTTCAGTTGTACCTTGAATCATTTTAGGACCCAACAATTGTCTTTTTCCCACCTCACTCCAACACACTGGAGTTCTACACCGACGTCCATGCAAAGCTTCAAATGGAGTCATCCTAATGCTAAATTGATAACTATTATTGTACACAAACTCCATTAAAGCTAGATGATTCTCTCAACTACCTTTGAAATCTAATACATAAGCTCTCAACATATCCTTTAAAGTCTGAATAGTTCTCTCTAATTGCTCATCAATTTAAGGATGAAATGTTATACTAAATTTTAATGTAGTACCCAAAGCTTGTTGCAAACTAGGCCAAAATCTAGAAGTGAATCTTGGATCCCTATCTGCAACTATAGACACTGAAGTTTCATGCAAACTTATAATTTCATCAACATATAATTTATCATACTTGTCAAGAGTATAGGTAGTCTTAACTGATAATAAATAAGCAAATTTAGTCAACCTATCAACAATTACCCAAATAGAATCAAATTCGCTTTGAGTTCTGGATAATCCCACTACAAAGTCTATTGTAATGTGCTCCCACTTCTATTTTGGAATAGGAATATGTTGCAATAAACCTGCTGGCTTCTAATGTTCTACTTTCACTTGTTGACAAGCCAAACATTTAGCCACAAACTTTACAATTTCTTTCTTCATGCTAGGCCACCAATACACTTCCCGAAGATCACGATACATTTACAGAGATTGATGTGCCTTCTCCAAAATCTCATTTTTCAAAGCTTAATTGCTTGGTACACAAGAATGAGTCCCAAACATTATAGTACCATTAGCATAAATGGAAAAAACAGTTCTTACCTGTTCCTTCACTTGCTTCTTGATTTTCTCCAATTGTGGATCTTGAAGTTGTAGTTTCCGAATTTGGTCAAATAACAATGGTCTTACCTGGAGTTGTGCTAACACTGCATTAATTCTAACCATTTCAAACTCCACCCTCAAAGAAGCTAATTCTACAAATAATTTTACCTGACAACATTGAATACATGACAATCTCCCGGAAGATTTTTGACTCAAAGCATCTGCTACCATAGTAGCTCTTCCAAGGTGATAATGGATGACACACTCGTAATTTTTGATCAATTCCATCCACCTCTGTTGTCTCGCATTTAGATCTATTTGGGTAATCAAATACTTCAAACTCTAATAATCTGTGAATATGTCATATGGCTCACCATATAAATAGTGTCTCCACAATTTCAAGGCAAACACCACTGCTGCTAGCTCCAAATGATGAATAGGATAATTCTTCTCATGAGTCTTTAATTGCCTAAAGCATAAGCAACAACTCTGCCTCTTTGCATTAACACACAACCCAGACCCTGATGAGAAGTATCACTATAAATCACAAAGTCTGCCTTTCCTGAAGGAATGGCCAGCATAGAAGCTATAGTTAACTTTATCTTCAATTCTTGAAAACTATGCTCACAATCATCACTCGATTCAAATTTTACATCCTTCCGTGTCAATTTAGTTAACGGTGCATCGATAGATGAAAATCCCTTAATAAACCATCTGTAATATTCCACAAACCCCAAGAAACTTCTGATTTCAAACACATTCTTTGGCTGCTCCCAATTCATTATAGCTTCAATCTTCTTTGAATCAACACAAATTCTTTCATCAGAGTAAATACCAACCTTTTCATTATTTATCCACTTGAAATAAATCAAATATTAGGTTCAACAAAAAGTGTTTTTCTTAATATTTTTGGCTTGGAAGTAACATGTTTTGTTTTAAGGTATTAGCACGGTCTGACAAGTGGACCATAGCTGACATGACTAACATCAGATGGCGCATAATGTCAACAAAATTCTTAATGTATATTGGTTGCTGGGCATTTATTTCATGGAGTAACCTCTTACAATGAGCCAAATGTCATGGGTTAGCCAATTCAAAAATGTGATTAGACGAGCATCAATCTCTCTTGGGCAATAAATTGTTGTGCTGCTTTTGGTGGCTGCTGTACCTTCTGTTGTGGTTATTCATGATAGACCCTGCATAGAGAGCTTGAAACTCTTAACCCATAACATATCCTAGTATAGGTATAACTGGAATCTATATGTTGCATTAGTTTTAATTAAGGTCGGCAAACTTATCCCATGTTTACGAAGCCGTCCAATTAAACCCATATAATTAAAACCCATTTATATCCGTCCAACTTCACAAATGATTATAATTGGGTTGCATCATATAAGTCTAATTAAAAACGAGTTTAAATACGTTAGACATGGTTACTCATATAGGAAAAAAAAAAATTGTAAAGAATTCACCAACCACAAAAAAATATATTTTCACTTTTTTTATATTTATTTTTTGAAAAAATCTAGAACAGCAACTACTTCAAATTTTCAAACATTCTCACTAAGAAACTAAACGTGATCAATTCTTTTTTATAAAATTGAACGTGATAAATTTTGTTTTTTTTTTTTTTTTATGGTTTCTCAAAGTGAACTCGATCAATTTTTCTTTTTTGTCTTTTTAAGTGAACGTGATCAGGTTTTTCTCCTCAAAATGAACGTGATCAGTTTATTCATAGAAAAAAGGGAGGTACAAAAAGCAAAAACGATGTATCTATCTATATATATATCTTTTGACTCCTCTCCTTCCTGTTTATTTGGCTTCGAAATTTCAAACAAGTTAGCCTGTTTGAAACTTGGGAAGAAAGGGAAAGAAAAATAATTAAAATTTTCTCTTTCTTTTTTTTTGTTTTTGTGCTTGGGAGAGAGGGGAAGAAAAGGGAGTAAAAAGTATGCAAGAAAAAAATATAACTCTTTCCATCTTCTTTTCCCTTACTTTCCTTTCATGTTTTTTACAAAATCATACAGGGAAGGAAAAATATTTTCTCTTTATTTTCTGTTTTCCTTTGTTTCTCTTCCATTCCCTTCACTTTCCTAATTTCCAAACAAGTTATAAAGAAAAATTCTTGTGCACTTAATAGTTGTAGAATTTTATATTTTTATACATTTGCCCAACTTAAATTTTCACATCAACCAAATGGAATAAAAGCAAGTCACGTTACGAACCAAGTTAACTCATAAAATAAAGAGCCTTGTAAGGCCAGTAGAAGGTCAATGTCTCATCTGCCACCACCACCCCGCAAGGCCTCCCATGGCTACAAACAGATTAAATATAGGTTTATGAGTTTAAATTGACTCATTAATGATCTATTCATAATCAACTCGCTTGTTAATTGGACGGGTTTAGGTTGAACTTATTTATACATAAACTCATTTAAACCTGTCCAAATATGTCCATTTGCCATCACTAGTTTTAACAATCCCTATCCTCGCTCCCCTTTTTTTTTTTCCCTTCTCTTTCTTCTCTTTCTGCTTCTCTTTCTGTTTCTCTCTCTCTCCTTCGCTTCGGAAACAACATATGCATAAGAACTCCTTAATTGAATATCTAAGACATTACAGTTGACCAAAAAAAAAAGAATATCTAAGACATTACGCAACTGATCTTGATATATGCACGCTACCGAAAGTGTAAATGATCATAAATTATTACTTCTTCGGAGCATTGGATTCCTATATATTAATTCAGCATATCTAGTCATTGCCAAATAATAATGTTACTAGCAACTATTCGAACAGTTATGATTCTATGTATAGTTGGCCTACTAACTGTGACAGATAACTGACGTACGTCCTAAAATAGCCTATTTGATAGATTGTGTTAGGTTAGACTTTACTGAGCTTGTTTTCTAAATGGCCTTAAATTGGATTCCAAGGTTCCCCCCGTCTCTCTCTATAAATACATATAGCCACGCACACAGCGTCTCCCTCTCTTGTCTCTCTCTCTATATACATATAGCGACACACACAGAGTTGGTTAAGCCAAACAAAAAGAAGAAGAAAAAATGCAAGGGAATGATTTATCCTCAATGAGTGCTAATAAGGCTTGCTCGTGTAATGTTTACGGGTTTGCATGATGGGTGGGTTTTTTTGGACCCAATTGAGTCTTTATATATGTTCTTGACGTGGGTGATGTTGCTAGGTCAACTATTTTCCCTTTTCCTTAATACATATACTCATGTGAGAGGGGCTGCGGATAACCATTAAACCTTTAGATTCAGCATTTCTTTATTGATAAGGATATCCCCTCATATTGGATTTTGGCCACGGAAAATATGTGTTGTTATCCTATTTTCCCTTTTTTTTTTCCCCCATGTTTGAGAGTTTATCGTTTTTTTGTTCTTCTTCCTCTCTTTCATTTTTTTTCCCTTTAAAACCTAGTATCCTTTTCCATCTATTATTTCTGGTAATTTGTTAATATGTTCTGCATGTTTCTTTTCTTCTTTCTTTTTAGTGATAGCTGGATTGTTTTTTTTTTTTTTTGAAGAATAAAAATAAATAATATTTTTAATGAGTATGTATTTTTACTATTTTTTTTAAAAAAAATAATTCAGTGGTCAAATAGTACTGAGTATTCAGTGGTAATTCCTTTTAAATAGTGACACATGTGAGTGCATATATTAACAACCTGAGTTGGCAAAGTAGTAGAGAAACTTTTTAAGAAAACATTCTATCAGATTTTGACAAGTGACATTTTTTTCATTAAAAATCTTTTCACTACTTTACAAATTTAAATTGTTAATGTATTCAATTACGCATTATCATTTAATAAAAATTATCACGGATTATTTAATACTTTTTGAGTACTAAATTTTTTTTCGTTTTTGAGGTACTGATAATGGTATTAAATATTCCAAGTGTATACCTTTTGTCAGAATATGTACATTCAACATGCAGGTAAGAGATATATCTAAAATCCTCTCTCTCTCTCTCTCTCTCTCTCTCTCTCTCTAGATCTGTGTGTGTGGAGCAGGCTACATTATCCGAAAGCTACGTTGGCGGCCTTTATAAAATGAGAGCGCACAAGACGGAATGAAGGTAAACGCTTTCAAGACACAATTGGATTAGTTTAGGATAGCCTCATCCCAACTCCCCCATATGAGTAGTAGTTGTGTGTGAACTGGGGAAGGCAACATTCTATAGCCTTGCCTATCCTCTCTCTAACATCATTACTCTTTATGTTTAAAGAAATCTAAAGACCTCTCTCTCCTTTTTATTTATTTTTATTATAACACTATAATTAAAAAAAAAAAAGTCATACATAATTAATTACACCACACAATATGATACCTTTATATTAGCATCACCTCGCTCACACCTTAATTATTTTAAACAAAAGCTAGCTCTCCCTCATTTGTATTACAGAAACTCAGATAGTACAATATAATCAATATGATGATTAACCGAAGGCTGCAATCTATAGCGGACATCGTATACATATCACACACTTACATCATGACCACCCGCTACCTCATTGTCAATCTGAACCAATTCATTTGATTAATTTCAGTGTAGAATTGCCTACGCGAATCAAATTAAAACTAATCCTCAGCATCCTATGCCTTTTATAAACCATATATACAATGCATCCAAGTAAAACCCGCAAGCAATTGTCATATTTTCACAAGAAAACCCAAAAAAAAAAAAAACACACAAAAAGAAAAAAAGTAGAGAGGGGTGGTGGGAGGCTTGAAACGCACAACTTGTTCGACCATCTTTCTGGCAACTTGCTCGATCATCTTTCTGTGTCACGAACTGAGTTATCCAACGACATAACAGGTCGGTTAAGGCCTGAAACACCAGCTTCTTTTGGACAACAGATATCAGAAAGGAAGACCGAGAACCACATGATGACTGGTGTAATGAAAATAATTAGACCAAAAGGCACCATCCACTGCTGACTATTTGTGGGATGGTACTTTAATTCCCACCAAGCCAAGATCAGCCCTCCAACCATGCTAATCAAGAATGAAGCCAAGCAAGCTAGGCATGTCTTCAGAATCTTCGGCAATTTGTTGTAGCTTACGTCTCTCTCTTCCTTGTAGGATCCCATCCAATTTAGCAAAGTCAATACGATAACTCCGGCCGGGATTTATCCTAAAAAACAAACAAGGGAAAGAAATAGTTACATAGAACTGATCTATATATATATATATACATATGCTTCATTAAGAAGAGAAGAAAGATTAAGACACACCTGAGTGGTGATGCTGAAGAAGAATTGATGTGTTTTGATATATCAGAGGTAGTATACGTATAATATATAGATATGTGTGTTGAGCCGGAGTTGCTGAAAATGCTAGGGGACGTAGGCTAGAGGGGGACAGAGAGCAGAAAATAAGATAGTGAATTACTGCGGGGAGGGCTAAGAAAGTAAGAGCCCCATGATCACACCCTTGGATTTTGCTGCTCATACAAGCAACTGTGATTAAGCTTCCATCAATTGTGCCTTTTTATCGAAGTTGTTAGTAAAAACTGCGGGAGGTACATAAAAAAAAAACGAAAAGAAAAGAAAAAATGATTACGTCTCCGTTTTAAACACTAGTTGATTGATGATGCAACTATCTGGGGTAGAATCTATATGTGCAATATGTAATCATACAATATATATATATATATACAGGGTGTCTCTAATTACCTATTCTTAGACAAGTGGCTTTTTTTCTTTTTCTTTTTTTCCGGTTATGCAAAATAGTTAGGACTTTGGAGGGAAGAAAAAAAGAAAAGAAAAAAGGAAATATAAACTAGCTAGCTTGTCAGGTGGGCATTCTAAAGGACCTTCGGTCTATTTTGAGCCTGGGAACGCGGGATGATTTCACAGTACACCAAAAGTTTTTACACGAGCTATAAATGAATAACTATTGATTTTTCATTCTGATTATAACTTTTTCTAGGTATTAAAAGTGTAATTTTGTTAATTAGATACTCAACATTTAAGAAAACCCGATTGGTCCATAATACATACATGTCAATGAGAGCTGAGAAACCATTTTAATTTAAAAATTAAAAAATATATATATATATATAAGTTAATGTTGTATTAAACATTAGAACAATATTCAAATCATTTATGTGAATCTCTTAGGTGCACATCAAAACTAAAAGCAGATGGGATTTCCTTAAAAGCAGACAATTCCTCTTCTACAGTTGGACAAGTCTTGTTAAATGCTTATATCCTATAGGAGCATTAAGAGAAAATGGAAAATTGGAAGTTGATAGTGTCGTGCTCAGATTTTTCGCACTCGATGAATACACACACAAGATGAAAAAATGATGTACTCTCTCGTTAGAATTCACCCTCCTAGAAGAATCAGTGCAACTAAGTTTGAATTGAAAATTTATTTGAATAAAGAGCTTTTGGAAAAGATTTGGAGTCGCCACCTAATTTGATTAAGGTGAGTTAGGTTACCTAAAAACTAAGAATAATCCGAAAACTACACTTAGAGTTTTTGAAAAAAAAAAGGTTTTTGAAAATATCTCCTCAAGAGAGGGTTTTTAAGAAAACAGGATGTTTAGCAACTTTTGGAAAATATTTAGCCATTTTTTAAAAAAATAACTCCTTTTGGTCTTTGAAATCAGTGATTCTAGATTCGGAGGTTGGTTACGTGTAGGGAAGACGTACTAAGCCATCACCCTACCCCGCCCTTTCGGTACCTACATGTCAATCTACCCTAGATTCACCTATGAGAGTCTTTAACTAACTAATATTCAATCCTATTCACTTTGAAAAAGAAATGTTTAAAAAGAAATTTAACATGATACATGATATCCAAGTGCAAGAAAAGAGAATTGAAAAATAAATTTGGAAAGAGATTTGAAAAGAAGAATTTGATTTGATTTTAGAAGAAAGATTTGAAAGGATAGATTTGAAATTGGAGAGTTTTAGAAATTGCAAATAGAGATTTGGAAATAGAAATTTGAAATTGGAAGTTTGAAAATAGATTGGAGATTTGAAAAGATTGTGGAATTTGAGATTTGAAAAAGAGTTGTGGAAATAGAAACTTGAAAAATATTGTGGAATTTGAGATTTGAAAAATGTTGTGACTGTACCCATGAAGGTTGCCTACGTATCCTTTTGGAGGAATTAAGTTAGTCGTAGTTCGGACAAGAGTTCGAATGAAAGTAGAAGAGTTGATTTGGAAGAAAGAGATTGAATTGGAAATTAGATTTGATTTGAAATTAGAAGAGGAGATTGGAAATTGAAATTGAGAAGATTGGACTTGTTTTGGAAAGATTGAGGTTTAAGAAACCTAGACTTAGGAAAGATGAGGTTTAGGAAAGACTTGAGATTTATAAAGATTTGACTCGAATGTTGGACTTGGAAGATTTGAAAAGATTGGATTTTAGGAAATGTTCGAATTAGGAAAGGTTCGATTTAGGAAAGTTACGAATTAGGAAGATTTAGAATTAGGAAAGTTTTGATTTAGGAAAGTTTTGAAATAAGAAAGGTTTCGTTTTTAGGAAAAAGGAATGTTTTTGAAATAGGAAAGGTTTTGAAAATAAGGAAGTTTTGAAAGTTTGGAAAGTTTTAGAAAGCAAGAAAGTTTTGAGTTTAGAAAGTTTTAGATTTGGAAAGATTTGAAGTTTAAGAAAGCTTAGAATTTAGAAAGTTTGAAAGTTTAGAAAGATTTAACTTAAAAAAGTTTTGAATTTAGAAAATCTTGAATTTTGGAAAGACTTGAAATTTGAAAAGTTTAAGATTTAGAAAGTTTTAAAGTTTTAGAAAATCTTGAGATTAGGAAAGATTTGAAAATTTAGTTTTGGAAAGTTAAAATTTGAAAAAGGGTAGAGTTAGGAAAGGGTTGAATTAGGAAAGAAGTTAAATGTTTAAGGAAAGATTTGAAAGTTATAGGAAACTTATGATTTAGGAAATTAGGAAATATTTGATCTAGGAAAGGTTTGGATTAGGAAGGGATTGGATCTTGTTTCTAAAAGAGGAAGTTTGATTTTGCTTCCAAAAACGGAGGATTGGATCTAGTTTCCTAAACAGAAAGATTGGATTTGGTTTCGTAAAGGGAGGATGGGATTTGAAAGAGGAAGTTTTGGAAACCTTAGATTTGGAAGGCTATAGTTTTGACGTAGAAAATAGATTTTGAAAGTATATATATAGTTTTTGATGTAGAAAATAAGAGGTTTTGGAAACCTAGGTTTTAAGGCAAGTTTGAAAACCATGTTCTTAGAAAGAAAATTAGGATTTCCTAATTGTGGATTCTAGAGCTTGACTTGGGCTCTAAGGAAAGCGTTTTTGGAAAGTTTGTTTTTGGAAACAAGTTTTTGGAAGGAAAATCCTAGAGGGGAGTTTCTAGAAGGAAGATTTTGAAGAGAGAGTTTTTTTAGAAAGATTTTTGGTAGAAGATTGTTGAAGAGAGTTTTTAGAAAGATTTTTAGAAAGCGTTTTTAGAAAATGGATTTTGAGGAGGGTATTTTGAAAAGGAGTTGAAAAAGGGAGTTTTGAAAAATAGATTTTTGGAGGGAGTTTTTGAAAACAACTTTGAAAAGGAGAGTTTTAGGAAAGTATGTTGAAAAAGAGATTTTTAAGAAGAGAGTTTTTAGAAGGTATAAAAATGTCTCAGTTTCTTAAAGCGATTCTAACCATAAGAAGGCTAGAATCACTTTAGGAAAGTGGTTTTGAAAATAACAAAGGTTTGAAAATATGGACCATATTGGTCACTTTGAATGTAACACTTTCCTAAAGTAATCCTAGCCATAGAAAGGCAAGAATCACCATAGGATTGTGATTTTGAAACAAGTTTTGAAAAAAGAGATTTTGATGCAATTTTGAAAACAAGCTTTGAAAACGAGTTTTGGAAGAATGCAAGAATCATGATATGCATAATGCAAATTTGGGGTCTTGAACATACAAGGTTTAGGCTTCACCACATAATCAAGGGGGCCGAACCCATGTCGTCTCCGGTTAGCCTAAAGGAAAGCCCCCGACACAGTGACCCTCCAATAGTCTAATCCTACATATGGACCGGGAGTCCCCTTGTTTCAAGCATGCAAAGAAAGGAAGGGAAAGAGATAGGGGATTAAAATAGAGAAAACCCAAGTGGGTTAGCAGAAAGAAGAGAGAGGGGGGAAGTGCAGAAACATAAAACGAAAGCCTACCTTGTGTCTTGTTTATTATGCGCGCCTTGCTTTTCTTCGGTCTTCGCTTCACTTCAGTCTTGATCTTCGAGGACTCGTCTTTGATCTTTAAATCTTCATAGTTGCATCAATCCAAGTCTTCAATAGAGGGTTGGAGGCTAGTGTATATGTGTGTAGGGGATGTGTATGAGTGCATGAGTGTATAAGAGGCTAGGGTTTAGTGTATAATGGCTAGGGTTTGGAAAACCTAAGGAAGCTAGGGTTTAGGGAGTGTTCGAGCTCTGTATATCGAATATTGGTGTTTTCAGACTGAGTTTGCAAACCTCTTTCACGCTGGAGAAGGCTCTGTATTTATAGAGGTAGGACAGACCTGGCGCCTGTTGCAGTGGCACTAGGGCAAAATTCCTCTTGGCGCCACTAGGAGTGGCGTCGGGCCAAATCTTGGCTTGGCGCCACTAGTAGTGGTGCCAGCCAGTTAGGAAATTATTTAGGTCGGCAAGCAACGTATCTTTGACTAGATTTGGGCGCCTGTACTAATGACTACCATGCAATTTTTAGCCTGGCTTCATTAGGAGTGACTCCGGAAAGTCCGGGAATGATTTGAAGAGGCCGGGAATGACCCGGAAAGCCGGAAAAGAGCAGGAACACTTAAAATAGTGTCCTGGAGGTATTTGACTTGAAAAAGTGAGGATAGGATATGTCGGAAGGGTTGACCAGGCCTTTAGGGGCAAAACGGTCAATTGGGCCGAAAAGCTACCGGGACGGACTCGGACTGTCCCGGAAGAAGACTCAAGATTTGGGAACATTATTCAACATGTTCCCAAAGGTTGCCAATTTGATTCCCAGAGCCGGTGTGGTCGGAAAAGGTGACCAGCCCATCAGGGGCAAAACGGTTATTTCGCACCGGGTTTGCTAGAACTAACTCAGAATGACCCTAAAGGATAAAGAAAGGTTGAGGACCCTATAAAAATCATTCTCAGGAAGTTACCAGTTTGATACCCAGAGCCGGTGTGGTTGGAAAAGGAGACCGGCCCACCGGGGGCAAAACGGTCATTTTGCACCAAGTTTGCCGGAACTGACTCGGAATGATTCGGAAAGGTAGAGGAAGGTTGAGAATACTATTAAAAGCAGTCTTAGAAGGTTACCGATTTGATACCCAGAGCCAGTGTGGTCGGAAAAGGAGACCGGCCCACCAGGGGCAAAACGGTCATTTCGCACCGGGTTCGCTGGAACTGACTTGGAATGATTCGAAAAGATAGAAGAAGGTTAGCAAGAGGTTACCGGTTTGATACCCAGAGCCGGTGTGGTTCCCGGGGCATTCAAATGCCTAGAGGCAAAATGGTCATCTTGACCGGAAAGTCTTAGAAAAGGCCCAAGGGGTAGTTTGGTCATTTTTTTACTGAAGTGGGCTAGCAGGCACCGGTGTTGACTTGGGTTTTGAGTGTTTTCACCACTCTAACAGTGGTCGCGTGATATAGGGGTTTGTTGGCAATTCCCTATATCGACCTATTTGCAAGTATTTCCGCTACTCTAATGGTTCACCATCATTCCTGAGACTGTCTGATCTTGGGAAGCTGCTAAAGGGACTTAGTGCCTGAGAAGTCAACTTTCTCGGAAGGCATGCCTAAAAGGACATTTCTGCATTGACGGGCTAGCAGGCGCCAAAGGTGGACCGTTCTACCATCTAGGGGACTTGGGGTCTCGTCTCAGTCGACAGGTTTAAAGGGACTTACCGTTTCGAAGAGATTTTCTTCGAAAAACATGCTAAACCGTCTCGAGGAATAAACTGTCTTGAGAGAGGGATTGGAATTGAAAAGGGGTCTTATCGTCTTCGGAAAGACGTGCCTGATTTGGAACCGTTTCGAGAGAGGGATTAGAATTGGAAAGGGGTCTTATCATCTTCAAAAAGACGTGCCTAATTGGAGTAGAAAAGGAGACTTTCTGTCTTCGGAAAGACGTGCCTGGTTTGGAATAGATTTATCGTCTCGAAGAATCAACTGTGTCGAGAGAGGGGTTAGAGTTGGAATTGGAAAGGACAATACCCCTAAGGGCATTTTGGTCATTTTGTCTCTATTTGGGCCTGGTGGGCCCGCGAAGCGATGGACAGACGGAATTTTGGACTTAGAGAGTTGGTTTTGATTAGAATACGTCCATATTGACTTGAGTACAAGTCCGGACGGAGCGTAGACTGCTGAGCGGTCAAAAATGAAGTGCTTACAGATAGTTTAAGCAGTCTCAGTATGTTATCTGAAGTAAAAATCAGTTTTTTTTCTTTTTTTTTGTTTTTGTTTTGGAATATCAGTTTGATTGAATAAATATAAGTCATGGCTCACAGATCTTAAAACAATTTATTTATTTATTTTTTAAAGTAGAAACCCTCCATCAACTGCAAAAACAAATGAATTTTGACTGAAACCAAATGTTAAAATATTATTGAATGCCGTCGTGTGACAGATTAACTGTGGACATCTCTTTCTTTCTTTTGATTCCTTTTTTTTCAATGGATAAGAGATAATATCATCCCAACTATATGGATGGATATTTAAACACTTCAATTATGCAAAAAGCTTGGACTCTTGACCTCAACAACGGAGGTGTTAAGCCTTCAATTGGATGCCATAGGACCATATGCATATTGTCCCATGACATCTCAATTGTCCCTTCATATTTATGTAACATCATTCTTACTAATTAAAAATTACATTTTTTATAGGTGCAGGTCAATTGTTCCCTCTTCTAATCAGCTCCGGAACTTCTTTTTCGGGTTAAAATCTTACCAGTCGCAGCGCTCACATTCATGAACATGGCTCACAAGCCAAAATCGTGATTTTAGCTTAACCAAAAAATTATTAGAGTAAGTCAAAGAGTGAAAAGAGAGAAGACAAAAAAAAAAAACCCAATGGCCAAGTACCCACGCAACACTGCATTTTCACTGAATATATACACAACAGTAGGTACTTCCCAAAGTTTTGTTTACAGCTAAGAGTATTTAGGATCGCGGGTGTTGCATTGTAGGGTCTACTAATCATGTAATGGTTTTAGTAGATTTTATCTTAGGGAGTATCATAGCTGGGTAGGAGGACCTAATGGGTGGGGTGGGCTTCCTTTTCTCCCCTGGGTACTTACCAGCTTAATTACATATTTGCTTTTTGCAGAAACATATTTACATAGACGTAAATCTTACTTCTTTAATGGGAAAGAGACCTCTGTAGCTGGGAGGCACTTTCTTTCTTCACCAATGGTTAATGATGCAACGTTTAGTCAATGGGTTGTATAATTACGAAAGGAATGACTAGGCTATATAATTAAGTTTCCTCGCCCTTTTCCTGAACAGACTAGCTAGCTAGGAAGTGCCACTAAACACTCCGTCAAAGCAAGGATTTCGTCATCTAGCAGGCCCACGAGGTAAAAGATGACTGAAACTGAACTGACTTGATGATGAAATCAGAAGTTCCACTTGGTATTATTGGGTGTGCGTGTCTTGATTCTATGAGCCCCATACAGTAAAATTGGGTTGCACATGTGTTAGGCTTGGGTGTGGAGTTAGTAGTCCACTAAAAATTCAATATATAATAAGGTTTTTTAATTGTATGAGAATTCTAAATTTTTTTGAAGTTTTCTATAAATAGGGACATGAATTCTAATTGTGAGAGTGAGATTTCTAGAACTTGCCTATAAATACGAAATTCAGGAAATTTCTAGAATTGATTTTGTGTGCACAAAGGGGGCTTTTTGCCCAAGAGAATTTTGGCCCACAGGAGGCTTGTGGAGAGGAGTAGGAAGTGTGCTCTTCCAATCAAATAATGGAATTTTTGCTCTCTTGTCGGTGTATGTGGATAGATTTGTTATTTTACTGAATTATGTTAAATTCTTCTTTTGTCGGTGTATGTAGATAGATTTGTTATTTTACTGAACTATGTTAAATTCTTCTTTTGATTTGTGTGTGTTGATCGTGGGTGTGCTACCATATATTTACTCGTGAGTTGAATCCCAACAAATATTTCGTATTAAAGTTGGCACATGCAAAAATACATGTAAAAGCAAAATATGAAAGCGAAATGAGGGCGCTGCCTGTTAATTCATGGAGGGACATAAAATTATTAGGTAAATCTTGGATCCTAGGTAACTGATGCTTCTGAGAATGACATTTTGAAGTAGCTCTTAATTGGCATGCCTACTCCAACTGCGTGTTTGCTAACAAGATGTTTGAGTCTCCCTGTACTAAATGCAATGGAGGACTGTCATTGGCATAAATCCTCGGCGATGGACTATGTATTGCCAATTCTCAACTAAACTACGCCTAGTGTCACGGCTCAGCCCTCCAACTGTAAGGGCCAATACCGAGCCTCTGGGCCCATTTCTTCCATAGAAGATGCTAAAAGTGTGCCTGAGTGGTGGCCCACAAAGTACTCGACAAGTGCCTATGGGCCCTTAAAAATGCCTCAAGCGTGTGCACATGGGTGTCCCAAAAGTGATCCAATTAGCTGTGCATGAGGAGCCCAGCAGGAAGGCAAGCTTGGCTTGACTCATCTGATTGTGCCCCAACGCTTGGGCCAGCATAGTGACCCAGGCCGAGGCAACTCACCGGCACAGTAGCACCTAGGGCTAGGCTATGCAGGGTATGTTAATGTCCACGTGTCACGGGTTGGCAGGCCGGGTACTACATGGTGACAGTAATGCGACCGGCCATGATCATACGCAGCGGAATTAACCTGTGAGGCGACTAGGCACTAAGTAATAGTTTTGCCAAACTCAAACACAGAAGCATAAGATTATGCGCTCGTCTAGGATTTATTTGTAATGCTCCGCATATCTTGATAAGCTCCATCCTCTAATGCTCAAGTCATACAGCTTACCCAAGTCATAGGAGATAGGAACGTTATTCTCAAATACGCGCACACATGACAAACAATGTGCTTAGCGCTAGTCCCTCATAAAACACAAGTAAGATAGCAATTTGCAACCAAACATGCGC
>CM065379.1:855000-872500 GCA_033060915.1 Euryodendron excelsum | reverse complement strand
TAAAAAAATAAAATTACTTAAATAGATTATATTAATATATAAATATAATATTTATTTAAAAAAAAAATATATATATATATATATATATATATGTGCGCTCTAGGGATGCTGTTATTCTCATTTCTTCTAACAAAAAAAGCTCTTACGCACTAGCACTTGCACCCGCTCTGTGTGACCAGGAATGACAACATGACTGATTGGTACAGGTTAATCTTACCCCACCTGTTTAAATTGAAGAAACGCCAATCCTCATTTTTGCCTCCAACTGATGCTTTGCTTTTGTGCCTCGGTTCTTTTATGTTGTGTTGATCTGTGGCCCACGTTCTAATTAGTTTTGTGTTTTTGTGTCTTGCGAACGCCTGGGAGCGTGCTAGCACCGCACACATCGTTGCCTATTCTGCAAGTACGCCCGGATTGTGAGACCTAGCCGGCCTAGCTACCTGTAGAAATCGAACTCAAGTAGGCTCAAGAAAAATACCCAGTATTGGATACCTTTTCTGAGGCAAGGCGTCGCATCAGCAACATCCAGTTCCTAGTCCGCATGCAAGCCCAAACAATTGGGGCGCTTAGAAAAATTCATTCGTTGTCACTTTTTATGGAAGGAGAAATCATATATATATGCAGAAGAGGAAATGCTAGCTAGCCTTATTTAGCTCATGTTTTGCAGCTTTGTCCAAAGCTTTGTCCAAAGCCTAGCTTTCTAATATTACATGCACAATGATATAACTTTCTAGCCCATTTCTAGCCCAATCACGTGAATATAGCATCCGGTTTTCTTGATTTTATTTTCAATGGAAGCTAAGAGAGCACACCCAAAAGAAGAAATAGAGACGGAACCAAGAATGTTGTCGAGAGAGGTCACGGAATACTAAGACAAAATTTTTAAAATATTTTTGAGAGGCTAAGAGAAAAATTCTTAAATTATAGAAGATCAAGGTAAAATTTTTTGAATCTTGTTGAGGGATTAAATCAAAGATTTTTGAATTTTTCGAAGGTTAAGGTGAAAAATTTTCAATTTTGTTGGAGCTATGGAAAAAATTCTTAAATTTTGAAATGTTAAAAGAAAAAAGTTTGAAATTTTGAGGGAGCTAATATATCCTCTTAGTGTAAAAATACTCAAAATTAATAGGGATCATTTGAAATTTTGTAAAAATAGGAGTCCATGACCTCCCATTATCTAAAGGTAGTTCTACCCCTAAGATAAGAAGAAAGAAAAGAAAAGGACAAAAAAAAAAAAAAGAAGCAAAGAGAGACTTGAGTTTTGATTCAGAAGACGGAACTTGGAATCATCCAACACGTTTTGAAGATTCCTATAAATGCACACAAATGGCTAGTTCGGTGGCCCAGGCCTATTTCTAACTTAGCACGAATATAAAAATAAATTGTTACCCACACAAACAATTCGCAACAGTTGAAGGAAATTGTTAGAATAGCCATGACATGATATTATGTTAGAAAAAAGTATAAAAGAAAAGAAGAAAAAGTACCCTTGAAAAAAATATAAATATAATCTACGTATCATAATGTAACGTGAATTGTTTTATTACAAGAGAAAGCTTCCCTATATATATAAGTTCTAAGAAGAATACTAAAGAAAGAATAGTAAAGAGAGGTGAGATTGATTGAGATTAGTCAGTTTTTATGAGATAATAGACTACATAAGTCTCGAAATTAATCAAAATATATATAAATTAATTGAACACTGTTGGCAAAAATAAAAAAATAAAATTTTTTTTTGACCGAATCAAAGCCAATAAATGAAATTGCCAAAGCTTCTTGTATGTGGTCAAAAATGACGCGGTTGCTACGCGGAGTGAAGGAACTGCAATGCTAATAATGCCTGCAGCTAGGATAAGCTTAAAAGAATGGACACACTTCCAGCGAACCTCAACCACGTGAAAAGTAAACTTCGGCCCTTTTTTGGACTCTTGTCAATAATTGAACCAAAATGTAAGGTAGCAGTATATACATAGTTGTGATTCCCATTTATATATTCTTTGTATTATCTATCTATATATATATATATATATATATTCATTGTATCTTGCCCCATACCATCATCATCATCCATATTCATTTTGCTTTTAATTTTCAACCTGACCCAGGTCATGCTGCCAAGTAAAGTTCCAAATCAACCCCACCCAACTGTTGTGCGGAAATCAAATCAAATCAAATTAAATAGGGTGTTCAAAAATAAAAAATAAATAAAAACATAACAAGAAAAACAAAGAAAAGAAAAAGATTATGAAGCCAACAAATGAAAGCATAAAATATAAAAACTGTTTTTTTCCTTTATTTTTTTATGGGTGGGGCGGGGAACGGGTAAGAGATGCATTTTACCATTAGAGGTCCTATAGTATTGTTGTAAGTAAAGGTTGAAGTTATTTCCGAGTATCAAAAAAAACAAAAGTAAGTAAAGGTTGAAGTGCAAGGTGCCTCAGGCATCGGAAATTATAGTCACAGTCAGAGAAGCGTAGCCACGGAAAATGCGGTTTCAATTGGACGGAGCAGATCGCCGTTGGGCTCCGCATCATCTTCTGGGTACCACATTCTCTCAAACACCCCAAAAGTGGACCCAAACTCAACAATTATCCCTCCCCTCCCCTCCTCCCCTCTCCTTCCCATCCCAACTCTTCTTGCTTTCTACCTCCTGCGTATGGGTCTTGCCTCTTCTCTTTCGCCCTCAATTATACTATAATATATATAATATATATATATTCACACACAGATTTTAATAGCTTTTTAGACACATATATGCGGGAAACATTTGTTTGTTATCAACAGTAGTAGGGAACTTAAACTTGTAGTCCAATCGGACGGCGAAGGGGAAGTAGAGAATGAGCGTGAGGATTCCGGCAACTCGCACCCGTGTTGGGAAGTACGAGATCGGTAAAACCCTGGGTGAGGGTAGCTTTGCCAAGGTCAAGTTCGCTAAGAACATCGAGACCGGTGACAGCGTCGCCATCAAAATCATCGACCGTAACCTTGTCCTTCGTCACAAGATGGTCGAACAGGTACTCTCCCATTTTCTTACCTCTCTTTCTCTCTTTCTCTTTGGACACATACACATGTATGTGTATGTATGCGTGTTTGTCATCATAAATAGCGTATTCTAATGGGGTAATGGTTTTAGTTATCTATAGTTTTGGAAAATCTTTGCTTCGGCATTGATGATTAATGGACAGTACATAAACATTAACCTTTTCTCTAAGTTCGTTTATCTTGGGTTGGTCATATATTTTTGTTTCCTACATAACTGATTATACACTGTGGATTACGAATTCTATGTTGTTTTTTTCTTTTGGTGATTATGATTGTTTTCTATTTGCTGTTTTCAGATTAAAAGAGAAATATCGACCATGAAGTTGATCAAGCATCCAAATGTTTTAAATCTCTTCGAGGTACCATGCAATTCAATTTTATGAAATCATTGCAGTTTATACTTATAGTACATATTTGCATATCCATTGAGTTCCAATCGTATGTTCACAGAGCATATGTGAACTTGACAAAATTTCTAATCGGTAAGAGATAATCCTAGAGGTTTTAGAATATGTTAGTTATGGTCTGAAATTTGAATTCCGATCTCCGGTTCAAAACAAAGGTTCTGTAGGATAGCTTGAGAGGAATTCTCCATGGTATTTTCCATTCTTTGAGCTTAAACCTTGAATAAATATTTTGCACAATCCAAACTGGGTCCCAAAATATTGGAAAAGGGGATATTCCTGTGAATTCTGACAGCCCGAAAGGCCATAAT
This sequence comes from Euryodendron excelsum, assembly GCA_033060915.1. NCBI lineage: Eukaryota > Viridiplantae > Streptophyta > Magnoliopsida > Ericales > Pentaphylacaceae > Euryodendron > Euryodendron excelsum. Next base: position 868,743 of record CM065379.1, on the reverse strand, counting down.
GCAAATTTTCCCTACCGAGAAATGGATTTATACAAATGTACTAGTCTGGGTTTGTAGTTTTTCGATCCTCAAATATGACGGTTTCAGTGCCTCATTACCGTATTGTCTTTATGTGCTTGCAAATAGGTTATGGCAAGCAAGACAAAGATCTACATTGTGCTCGAGTATGTTGATGGAGGCGAGCTTTTTGACAAAATAGTAAGGCATTGTTTTTTGAGCTTCTACTCTTTGAGCACCTGTAATTTCACTCTAATTTGAGCATGTGCTGATATCATGCTACTGTTTGGCTGTTGTAATGAGTGTTTTATGGGGCTCATTAAGTAAGTCATGTGGGTATTTAGTCTTGTATTTGCTCAGGTAACATTTCCTTGTTGGCTCTGTTATGACTAGGCCAATCAAGGAAGACTTAAAGAAGATGAAGCGAGGAGATATTTTCAGCAGCTCATTAATGCTGTAGACTACTGCCACAGTAGAGGCGTGTACCATAGAGACTTAAAGGTTTAGCAAACTTTCTTTCGTATTTCATTGGTTTAACATGTTTATTCTAAGTTTTTCCTATAAAAATAAGGATTTACTATAGATCAGTGATTTGGTTTCTTTGGCTATCTATTCAACCATGACTCTGATATGTGCACTACTCTGCATCTTTTGCAGCCCGAGAATCTGCTTCTGGACTCATTTGGTGTTCTTAAAGTTTCAGACTTTGGATTGAGTGCATTTTCCCAGCAAGTACGGGTAAGTAACATGTGACTTATCAACAATTTCCTGGTCCACATCGGATAAGAGCAGATATTTTGAGCAGATGGATGTTAATATGCTCATCAGTAAATTTTTAAAAATGGCTGCAGCACTGAGTCAATTTTGCAGTGTAGTTACTAAAATCACCTAGTCGAGAAGCTACCTTTCCAGCCAAGAGTGGTGCCCTGTCCTAAAAGGAATTGCTCAGGAATAGTATGGGTCTAATAATATGCTTCCACTAGTTTTTCTTATGTTCTTGGGTGTCTTATTTATTTCTTGCATTTCTTGTTCTGGCTGTTTTGGAAATTAACTTATTCTGTTCTTCCTCTGTTTTGCACCTTTACTATATGCAGCATGTCCACGATGAGTGTAAAAACAGGTAAATGGCATCCGAAAGAGAAGCATGGCCAATGGGGGGTTGGATAAATAGGAGGTTGTGGGGAAGATTTTAAGAGGTTATATTATAACTGCATGCAAACACTTGATCTAATCCGGATTGAGGTTATGTGACCTCAATGTGATTTGGATACTTGATGATCTAACCTCAATGTGATTTGGATACTTGATGATCTAATCCACTGCATCAGTTAAACTTCTTATGGATTGTCCTAAATCCAGCCCTCCTTCATACATATGAGTTTATGATGTAGCCAAGCTTAAGCTTACATCATAAATTTTTGTGAAACTCAGTTAGACTCTCCTTTTACTGGAGTAGACTTGACCCCACTTTTCCACTTCACTTGCTTGGATTTGCATGCAAGTTGAGTTTAGATTTTCTGTTGGTGTAATAGGACAACACCTGTTCCAATCTTGTTTGTAGGTTCTGTTTGGATTGATGTCACTTTAAGATGCCTTTCCCTTAGTTAAGATGTGATTATGTAAATTTATGTCTTTGGCCTGTGATTGTATTTGCATGGATTTCTTACTTGTGTATACTTTTTGTGCACATGGGGCTTGTTACTTTCTTTGTGTTTGTGGAAATTCCATTACTCATAGAAGTATCTATGGGCATTACACATGATAGAAGAAAACCTTACTACCCTTTTTACCGTAGGAAGACGGACTGCTTCATACTGCCTGTGGAACCCCAAATTATGTTGCCCCTGAGGTATTAGTTATGGTTTTTTGGAAATGGATGGTTGCTATGATGCAAAATTTTTTTTTGGTTTTTTCTCACTAGTTTCTTGCACTTGAGATGATTTTTCCTTTCAGGTGCTCACTGATAAAGGTTACAATGGTACATCAGCTGATATATGGTCTTGTGGGGTCATTCTGTTTGTTCTTATGGCTGGATACTTGCCTTTTGACGAGCCGAGCCTTATAGCTTTGTATAGGAGAGTAGGTTTCAAGAACTCTGCTTCCTGTTTTCTGATGCTTCAAAATTTATTAATATCTATGAATGGATTAACTATTTTTCAGATCCACAAGGCTGATTTCTCATGTCCATCATGGTTTTCATCGGGTGCAAAAAAACTGATTAAGCGTATTATTGACCCTAATCCACTCACTGTGAGCTACATGCCTTTTACTGATTTAAACTTCATCCAGTTACTGGCTTTCTTTTTGGAAAATTTTCATTGATTTTTGAATCCCAGATGGTTTGACGAAGATACGCATATGAAATCTTTAAATTTGTTGTCAAACTGTGGCTGTTCTGTTACAGCGAATAACAGTTCCAGAAATCTTAGAACATGATTGGTTCAAGAAAGGTTACAAGCCACCATGCTTTGAGCAGGGAGAGGATGTGAATCTCGATGATGTAGATGCTGTTTTCAATGACTCAGAGGTAAGACATTCACATTTCTGTTTTGAGTTAGCTGCACTGAGTAAGTTTATTTTAAATATGTTGGATCCCATTTTTTTCATCTTGATGCCTTTGCAAATGACATTGCGAAGTGGGACACTGACAATGTTAGCTTTCCTTCTTGGCTGGACAATGGCAGTTACTGAGTTTGTTTGAGTTTTAGGGCCTATAAACTTATAACATTTTCAACTTAAAATAAAACAATAATACCGAGTCCTATTTGAGACTATCTGTTTAATTTAATGCAGGAACACCTTGTAACAGAAAAGAAAGAGAAACCTGTATCCATGAACGCTTTTGAGCTTATTTCCAGGTCACAGGGTTTCAACCTTGAAAACTTGTTTGAGAAACAGATGGTAAGATAAATGAGGTTTCTTTGTGATTATGAATGTTTTAATGTAGCACATCATAGCTTGCAATCTAAGAATTTTTTCTTTTGCCCAACAGAGCATAAAAGATTGGAATGTCAGGTTGTGCCATAACTGCCTCCTGGGATGGACTTAATTTTGTGTAATCCAGAGTAGTCTGTCTCAGAAAGAGTAGTGTCTATCTGGTTCTAGCTAGCCACAGGCTAATACTCCTATGATAGAATAACAATTGAATACTAAATTTTATCTAGTGTTATTGAGATGGATCTGTTTTTTTCTCTCAATTGAAGTTAGAAACTAGTAAGCTGAGATAATTTCTCTCCACTGCCCAAACTCCAGGGTCTTGTTAAGCGGGAAACCAGCTTTGCTTCCAAGTGCCCTGCTAATGAGATTATGTCCAAAATAGAGGAAGCTGCAAAACCTTTGGGTTTCAATGTTCACAAACGAAATTATAAGGTAGTATTCATCTTTCTTGGGCTTCACATCTTGATCTCCTTTGCTCAATTTACCATGACTTGTTTTATGCCAATATCTTTAAACGGGTGTTGGTTTTTCTATTTGATCTGACCAAAAAGATAAAAAGAAAAGTATTCATATTTATAGATATCATTTAAATTTGAACTTGCCTAACATTTTATTATTCACTACTATTCCAGATGAAGTTACAAGGTGATAAGACTGGCAGGAAAGGGCACCTTTCTGTAGCCACAGAGGTATTTACTGAATCCTTGGTGAATGTATATTTTTTATAATTTTTTTTGAACATGGTAAGCACTTTTTTAACGACGCGTCATTTTTATAGATGAAGTATCCTCATCATAAATTAATTACATGTGATATGCACTTAGTTCTTGAAGGATGCTCACTTGATTCATGCCTCCATGGAGTAACATTTGGCATTGAAAAGCTGACGCCCATTTCCTTGGGTCTTTATCGGGCTTTTGGATTTTTTGGGGTAAAGATTTTTTTTTTCTTTTCACTCCCAGCAGTACAACTTCTAGGAATTTTCCCTAATGTTATTTTTCCATTTCATATTGTTAGATATATGGGTTTACTTGCAACATTTGATGCGGTCTTTACTGTAAGCATCGACTATCTGTTGAGATGAAGGGCATTATGTTATGCACCTGTACATATATTGGGCATCACCATGCAAAGAAATCTAGATATCCTATTCCAGCATTCTCAACAGTTGGAGAATAATGCTACAGTTATGTTATAGGAGTTCATTATCCCTTCAAAATTTAGCAATAGGAGATTAGCTCGCTTAGCGGGTAAAGTCTTGTGCAAGTCATACTAAAGGCATAGGATAAAAATCCTGCCTTCATAAGAGTGGGAGATTTATTGTCAGACAGTTGTTTACCCTATTCGGTAGCCCATTGACATGGAATGAAAAAATTAAAAAGTTCTTTGTGGAGAGTTTGTTTTCCAAGCATTCTAGGCTGCTGTTGGTAAAAGCCAAAATTCTTGCATTTACATTTCTAATATGAATCAATTGTCTACTTTTCAACTTCAGGTATTTGAAGTTGCTCCCTCGCTACACATGGTGGAGCTCCGCAAAACAGGAGGTGACACGCTGGAGTTTCACAAGGCAAGTCAGACTTTATCCCTAAAGTCACAGAAAATATTCAATGCCAAGTCATTTTGCTAACGTGATATCGCAAATCAATCACATCATGTCAAATGCATGTGTTGAAATGCTAATCACCGTAGCACATCATGAGTTAGTGTGGTAGTTAGAGAAAATTTGTCCTTAATTTTATATGATTGGATTTTAACCCATGTATTTGGCATGATGTGATTGGTTTGTGATACAAAGTCAGCAAAATAATGTGGCAATACCTTGCATTAAATATTTTCTCCTAATGTCGATGCAACATATCTATTTGAAGGAACTTCTAATATTTCAAGGGCTAGCTTATGTTGATTTTTTTGTTCTCTGATTTTCCAATCAAATGACAGTTCTACAATAGCTTCTCATCTGGGTTGAAAGATATAGTGTGGAACACTGAAACGATTCCTGAAGAATCAAGGTGATCTCTCTCTCTCTCTCTCTCTCTCTCTCTCTCTCTCTCTGTGGTTTAGTTTGTGGGCATGGATCAGCATCTTTGAACTCTTGTTTAATTGCACAGGTCTTGACAAAGGCCTGCCTTTTCATGTCCATCTCTTAATGAATTCCCCTGGTCTATTTTAGTCCATTGTATATTCGAATTATGCATTGTACGGTGGTTCATGGGAGTCATGGATGCATGAAGATAATAGCTGCACAGCATGTGTGGTTGGCATAGTTTGTGGGGATTGTGGAAGGGACACAGAAATCAAATCAAATCAATCTCTTGCTTTGTCTTTAGTATTTTTTACCCACTTTGCTTTATTATTCATCGTCAAATTGAACTTGTCATCCAGAAACAGGTATGGTTTGGAGATTAATATCAATATGCAGGAGAGAGATCATCCGTTTGTATTATTTCAGTGTCACATAACATGAAATTGTAAGATTTGAATGAAATGCCCTTACTTCCGCTGTATGGTATACATCTCTTGAAGAGTCAGAGGTAGGTAGATTAATTCATTTAGTCTAATTGAATGTGCTACTACGTACTGCTACTTCTACATGAAAGAGAGAGTGATCACATTCGTTCGTTGTAGCAGTCCATCACTTTATATCATTCTCATATGCTTCACAAGAAAAAGAGTTTTTTATTTTTTACGCAATTGGCTGCATGGGCCCAATATGGAATATCTTGAAAGGAGGGCCCAGCGCGTCATTAATTTCTAAATCAAAGTTGGAAAACTGTCCATTTGGAGGCGGATGGGAGTTGGGAGTTGCCGCTTTTAAATAATACCAATAGGGAACCCTTTGTACGTATGTATATAATATAACCCAAGGGCGCTCCAGCTAAGGCATGATGCAACTGCTTTCCCCTCTCTGCTGATATATTTATATATGTACATGTGTGTGGGGTTGTGGTACCATATTGTTTTGCATAGCTAACCAACGACGAGTTAAGATGCAAAGCTTCATGCAGTTCTGGCAGTACTGTTAGGGTCCTACACGTACCTTCATTTCTTGCGCTCCCATCAACCTAAGGGTTTTGGGTATTTTACAAAGTGTATACTTGGCACCATGTTTCAGTTCGGTTCGAGTTGCAGAAAACACTTCCTAAAACAGGCTTATTTAGCCTAGGGTGAGGGCAGTCTCAAGAGGAAAAAAAAGTTTTCAATTGCCATGTGTCACGAGCTGCACTTCAAGGCTGGACTCGTATCTTTATTTTTCAGTCCCCTGCAAATTTTATCATGTCTGTACATATTGTATAAAGTCTAAAAATATAAGTTTGGTATCGGATGCACACGTAAATTTTCTTTTATCAAGGTGTGCGGCATCTAAGTTGGTCGTATTCTAGTCCTATCAAGGAGAGGTGTTGCAATTTTTTCGAAGGGTTAGAAAATTAGTTTAGGGTCATATATAAATGTATATAAAAGGGTTTTGTTAAATTCCTTGTATATATTTTTGTAGACCCATTATGACTCTTCAAAGGGGGGTCACGTTTTCTTGTATAAGTTTTAAAATAACTTAAAAAACATATATAGGGAAGGATAGTAAGGTGAGTCCAAGTCCCTAGCTTGTCGATTGTTGGCTACCTAAACTTTTCACTTAATTGTAGTTTGGAATTGCTTGTTAATGCAATAAAAATGATCTTGTTGCTTGCAAATTGTGCGTCATTTGCCTCGATTGTTGCTTTAAACGTTTTTAGCTTGTTGCTTTAAATTTGCTCACTTGTGTACCTTTGGGTGTGTGTGTGCGTTGGCTTAACTTGCGAGGTGCCCCTTAGTCAACTTGCTTGGTGCTGCCCAAGACTAATGCCACACGATTTAGTTCACTTGAAAAATGTTAGTCCGTGACATTTGGTATCAGAGCACGGTGGTTGCTTGAAGGATCCAAGAACCATGCCTCCAAAGAAGTCAGCACAAGACCGCCTCAATGAGATGGAGGTGGAAATGGAAAGACTAAGACGTGAGACTGCGGAAAGCTTGGCTAGGCTCGGTGATTGCCTAGACCGAGTAAAAATAAGTACGGCAATTGAGATGCCATGGGCTAGTTCCACCATTGGAGGGCTCGCCGACACAAAAGAGTTTCGGGATGAGGTGAAAGAGTTGAGAAGCGAGTTAGATGAGATTAACACTAAGCTAAACTTGCTAATGCGAGCAGTTGGTAACTCGGCCCCTCACACCTCAATCTTTGACATGGCAAAGGTACGGGTTTTAGAGCCCTGTGCCTACGGTGGAGCACGAGATGCCAAAGAGTTGGAGAACTATCTTTTTGACATGGATCAATATTTTAAGGCTATCAAGGCCGACTCGGAAGAGACCAAGGTCACTATGGCTACAATGTATTTGAGCGGTGATGCTAAACTATGGTGGCGCATAAAGATAAAGAAATTCTACAGGGCAGCTGCACCATTGACATGTGGGAAGACTTAAAGAAGGAATTGAAGGCCTAATTCTTCCCTGAGAACGTCGGTACATCGCTCGGTGCAAGCTTAGATATTTAAAGCATACGGGTACTATGAGGGAATATGTTAAACAATTCTCCGGGCTAATGTTGGACATTCGGGATATGTTGGAGAAGGATAAAATGTTTTATTTCTTGGAACAGCTAAAGCCTTGCGCGCGTGCCGAGCTCCAAAGGCAATAAGTGCAGGACTTGGTATCCGACTAGGCTGCAGCTAAGCGCCTGACTGACTATACCTCCGAAACTTCGTCGTCCTCCTCGAACAAGAAGAAAGATTCATCGAGTGGGTTAAGTGGAGGCGGTGGAAAGTTTGTCAAGGCCAATAAGGGATAAAATGGGGGAGGCGACAAAGGATCTTTTTCCTCCAAGTTCCACCCAAAGTCCCTGGCGTCCAACACGGCAGGAGACAAGTCCAAGTTTATTAAATGCTTCTTATGTAGCGGTCCCCATAGGGTCTCTAAGTGCCCCTATAGACAAGCACTAAATGCCTTAAAAGCTTCTTTGTCTAGTGGTGATGCATAGGAACAGGACGAAGAATAGAAAGTTAAAGGAGCCTCTCGGATGGGTGCCATGCGTTTGCTGAATGCTTTGAAGAAGCAAACCGAGACAAAGAGGGACTCGCCCAAAGGCCTAATGTTCGTGGATATGCACATCAATGGCAAGTTGACTAGGGCCATAATTGACACCAGCGCCACTCACAACCTTATGTCGGACAAGGAGACAACATGCTTGGGCTTAAAGCTAGACAAGGACTCAAGCAAGATGAAGGCAGTGAACTGGGCAGCTCGGCCCATCTAAGGAGTAGCCAAATCGGTGCCAGTAAAGTTACAAAATTGGGAAGGGCCTGCCAACTTCGCCACTATTCCTATGGATAATTTTCAAGTGATTTTGGGCATAGAGTTTTTGCGGGATACCAAGGCCATTACAATGCCCTTTGCTAGCTCATTATGCTTGATGGGGGAGAACCCCTGCCTTGTTTCCACATGGCTCAATTGTCTAAAGATAAGTTTCTCTCGGCGATGCAACTTAAGAAAGAGGTGAAGCACGGTAAACCACATTTGTGGCAGCTTTGTCGGTGAATGAAGAAATGGAACAAGGATCCGTGTCGTCAGCTATCAAAAGGGTTCTACGTGAATTTTTGGATGTGATGCCTAAAGAACTGCCCAAAACACTACCTCCACGGCGCCTAGTGGATCATGAAATAGAGTTGTTACCAGGAGTGAAGCCTTCTGCTCATGGGCCATATAGAATAGCTCCTCCTAAGCTCACGGAGCTAAGAAAATAGTTGGATGAATTGATTGAAGCAGGCTTCATTCGCCCCTCTAAAGCACCATTTGAAGCCCATATGCTTTTTCAAAAGATGCACGATGGCAGTCTGCTGCTGTGTGTGGACTATCGGACTCTCAGCAAGGTGACGATGAAGAACAAGTATCCCATTCCACTGATCACATATCTCTTTGATCAACTTTGTAATGCTAAGTTCTTCATCAAGCTCGATTTGCGGTTGGGCTATTATCAAGTGTGCATAGCGGATAGGGATGAACCAAAGACCACTTGTGTGACTCGGTACGAGGCATTTGAGTTCTTGGTTATGCCATTTGGCTTAACTAACGCCCCAACCACCTTTTGCACATTGATGAACTAGGTGTTTTATGACTACCTAGACAAGTTCGTAGTGGTCTATCTAGATGACATAGTAGTGTAAAGTTTTAGCCTCGAGGAGCACATGCAACACTTGAGGATGGTGTTTAGGAAGCTACGGGAGAATCACCTCTATGTCAAGGAAGAAAAGTGCTCCTTTGCACAGGAGCGCATAAAGTTTCTTGAGCACATCATCGAGGAGGGACATATTCGGATGGACATGGACAAAGTGAAGGCAATTCAAGAATGGAAGACCCCAACTAATGTGTCTACTCTATGCTCTTTCTTAAGGCTAGCCAATTACTACTGGCGGTTCATGTAAGGGTATTCAAGAGGGGCTGCCCCCTTGACTAACTTGCTGAAGAAAGACAAAGCCTAGGATTGGTTAAGGGAATGCTAAGGAGCCTTTGCTGAGTTGAAGGAGGCCGTGATGAGTGATCCAGTCCTAGCCTTACCAGATGTGTTGAAGCTCTTTGAAGTGTAAACTGATGCTTCAGATTTTGCCCTCGGTGGAGTGCTACTTCAAGAGGGCCATCCAGTTGCTTACAAATGTCGCAAGCTGAGCAACGCTGAGAAGAGATACACTGCCCAAGAGAAAGAGTTGTTTACGGTAGTGCATTGCCTTCGGGTGTGGAGGCACTACCTGTTGGGGTCCAAGTTTGTGGTGAAGATTGACAACGTGGCTGTTAGCCACTTCTTAACTCAACCCAAATTGACCCCAAAACAGGCTCGATGGTAGGAACATCTTGTTGAGTTTGACTTCAATCTAGAGCATAAGGCGGGTTGCACCTACCAAGTACTGAACGCACTAAGTCGCAGGGCTAAGCCTGTTGCAATCAAGTTGGTGGCAAACCTTATGGCTAGCAAGGTCACCACAAGCATGTGGGAAAGGATCAAGGAGAACTTGCCAAAGGATCCTATGGCACAAACCATCATATAGTTAGCCAAAGAAAGGAAGACGTGCTAGTTTTGGGTTACAAACGACTTGCTTATGGCCAAAGGGAATCAAGTTTATGTATCCAAAGCTGGTGACCTACAAAGGGCGCTCCTATGGGAGTGTCATGACACCTTGCGGGCTAGCCACCCAAGGTGGCAACAAACAATGGCATTATTAAAACAGGGCTACTATTGGCCCCATATGAAAGATGATGTGATGGACTATACGAAGATTTGTCTCACCTACTAGTAAGACAAGACGGAGTGAGCCAAGATAGCTGGGTTGTTAGAACCACTTCTCACTCCAAGGAGACCTTAAGAAAGTGTTTCACTTGATTTCAGCTCTATTTTGGTAAAAGTAGATCGGTTCTCCAAATATGCCACATTTATCCCAACTCCAAAGTGTTGCCCGGCAAAGAAGACAGCTCGTCTATTTTTCAAACACATTGTCAAGTATTGGGGCGTACCCCAGAGCATTGTCAGTGACCAGGATTCCAAATTCATAGGGACCTTCTAGTTAGAATTCTTTAAGCTTCTCAGTTCACAGCTCAACATATCGTCTAGTTATCATCCACAAACTAATGGCCAGACAGAACGTTTCAACGGGCTACTTGAAGAGTATTTGCACCATTTTTGTAAATGCCAACCAAAGAAATTAGATGCAATTAATTGATATAGCTCAATTTTGTTTCAATTCTTAGAAGAGTTCTTCCACTAACAAGAGCCCTTTTGAGATTGTTACAAGTCAGTAGCCATTGATGCCCTATATAGTGGACAAGCCTTATACCGAAAAGTCTCTGGAAGCCTACAATTTCACCAAAGAATGGAAGCAAGGGAATGAAATAGCCAAAGCTTACTTAGAGAAGGCTTCCAAGAGAATGAAGAAATGGACAGATCAAGGAAGAAGGCTGCTCGAGTTCCAAGTTGGGGGCCTGGTACCAGTGAAGCTGACGCCTGAACAACTCAGATTTCTTTGTAACCGCGACTGGCACCTAGTTCGAAAGTACGAGGTGTTGACTCTATGCCTTGATTTTAATGATAACTAAACCTTGTGTTAGTTTACTAATGCATTTAATTAGTGTGCAGATTAATAAGAATTATAATTTAGACTTAAAGCTTAACTTAAAGTCTAATTCATATAAAAATAGATGCACAATATTTAGAAGTTCAAGCAATGCACCAAAAGTTGAGCCATGCACCAAAACAGAGCAATTGCACCCATTCAAATTTCAAACTTCAAACTAATGATTTGTATTAAAAAAGATTGAAGGGGCTCAAAAGAATATTTCACTAAGTGTTTAAAGACTCAATGAAGATGTTTTAAATTCGAAGAGATTGAAGGTGTTAAAAATGAAAAATTCATCATGATTGCAAAGTCTCTATAAAGATTTCAAAAGAAGACTTCTTCAGGGCTATGAAGATTCAAGAAAATTGATGTGTATTGAAAGTGCTCAAAAAGTAGACTTCATCAAGCTTCTAAAGACTCAATGAAGGTGACTTGAACTCGAAAAGATTGAAGGTGATTTGAACTCAAAGAGATTGAAGGTGATTCAAATGAAGAATTCATCATATGTGCAAAGTCTTCTTGAAGAATCCAAGAAAAAATTGAATTCAATCCAAATTGAATTGAAGACATTCTTAAATTATCACAATGGATTGAAGACTTTGAAGTATCATCATACCCCAAAGAGAAGTTTCCTTAAAGATCTTAAGTGTTTTTGAAGAATATTGTACTTGAAAAAGAAGATCTCTTGAACATTTTCAGATTATTTGAGGCTAAACTGATTAAGGAAAGCATGAAGGACATTTTCTGGATGATGTGTCGACACATGAAGACAGTGGACAAAAATCTAGAGAATGCAGACTTGTTGTGTTGATACATGAAAGTCAAGTGTCGACAACTGGAGACTAACGGCTATATTTTTAAACGTTATATTGAATTGGGCGAGCATTTAATGAAGCTCCAACAACCTCCAACCACTGAAATCAATTCAGGGCTTTGTATATAAGCCTCCAAATGCATTTATGGATAAGAGATATAACATTCACTGATTGATTGAGCTAAAAAATTTGAAAATTCTCTTTTTCTTTAAGTTGGCAGTTAGTGAGTTTTTCAATTCCCATCTACTCTACATAGAGAGTTTATATTTCATTTGTATATCTTTCATACACTTGTAAGTGAGAGTTGGAGTGTTCTCTTGTAAAAGAAAAATACTTGTAAGTTAAAGTGGATCTTGGACAAAATCACTTGGTGACTGGAAGAATTTGGAAATAAGTTCTTGTGTAAAAGTGAGCTGAGTACTTTGAAAATCAGCATCTACTTTGTAATTAGAGATTGCATAGTAGAAGGAGATTTTAAGGGGATCTTGGGGTGAGGACGTAGACCACAAGTTGTGATTGAACCTCGATAATTCGTGGTGTGCTTTGTTGTGCTCTGTTTTCATTTCATTATTGCTTATATTGCATTGCATACATCTTGAACTAATGTTCTATGAATTAGATTAATTTTAATTAATCTTAATTACTTTAATTTTTGTAAAATCCAATTCACCCCCCTCTTGGATTACCTTTTGGGCCAACAATTCGTATCAGAACTTGTATTCCTATTTTAGGATTAACATCCTAGTAATAAATCCATGACAACTAACTTTAGAAGCTCTTTCAGTGAGGGTCAATCCACCAACAGACTACCTATGTTTAATGGTATCAATTATAACTATTGAAAAAATATAATGAGAATCTATATTCAATCGGTAGATTATGAATTATGGAGGATTATAGTAAATGGTTCCAAAACCCCTACGAAAAGAATAAAAAGAATTGATACCCCTAAACCCGAATTCAAATGGGATGAGGATGATTTGAAAATGCTACAATCTGATGCAAAAACCATGAATATTTTATATTGTGCACTTGATCCTAACAAATTCAATCGCATCTCTATTTGTGAATTAATCAAAGAAATATAGGATAGACTAGAGGTAACACATGAGTGTACTAATCAAGTTAAGGAGTCCAAAATCAGTATCTTAGCACATAGTTATGAATTGTTTAAAATAAAAACAGATGAGTCTATTACCAAAATCTTCACAAGGTTCACCGATATTATTAATAGTTTGAAATCTCTTGAAAAGGTATATTCTAACAATGAGCAGGTAAGAAAGATCTTAAGATCACTGCCAAAGACTTGGGAGGCTAAGGTCACGGTAAGTCAAGAAGTAAAGGACCTCAACACATTGCATCTTGAAGAACTCTTGGGCTCCCTCATGACACATGAGCTTATTTAAAAGCAACATGCCCAAGAGGATGAAGAAAAGAAAAAGAGGACAGTGACATTTAAGTCCACTAGCCAAAAAGGAGATTCAGCGAGTGATGAGGATAATGAAAAAATCGCCCTCATCACATGAAAATTCAGAAGGTTTATGAAGAGAAAATGGAAAGGAAGAAAGAAGTATGAAGCCAAAAGAGATTTTAGCAAAGAATTAACCATTATATGCTATAAATGTAAGAAGCCTGGCCATATAAAGGCTGAGTGTCCCCTGCTCAAAAAGAAAGGAAAGAAAAACTAAGAGAAGAGGGCATTGGTAGCTATGATATGGAATGACGATGAAAAGTCTGGCTTCGAAGAAAAAGCCACACCTCAAGAGATGGCTAATCTTTGTCTTATGGCTCATGAGAAAGACAATAAGGTATCAAATTCAAACACTTTTTAATTTACCTTCAATGAACTACAAGATGCATTT
>CM065379.1:722500-850000 GCA_033060915.1 Euryodendron excelsum | reverse complement strand
CTTATTGCTTGCAAATTGTGTGTCATTTGTTTCGATTGTTGCTTTAAATGTTCTTAGTTTATTATTTTAAATTTGCTCACTTGTGCAGATTTGGGTGTATGTGTTGGCTTAACTTGCGAGATGCCCCTTAGCTGACTTGCTTGGTGCTGTCTAAGATAAGTGCCACACGGTCTAATTCACTTGAAAAGTGTCGGTCCGTGACATTATGCACAGTACATTCAAGTGAAGTAATTCAATGAATTGTAACTTATTCCAAATGATCAAATTTACAAATTGTGCTACATGGATCATGAACACTGCCAAAGTGAAACTTCCAACTTCTCAACAACGTGATTTTGAGTAGTGCATATAATATAATAAGGTCGGAATTATACAAGTCCTGGCTAGGGACACATTCTGCTTGCCATTCTAGTTAAGTTTTTAAGGAGCTAGCCTGCCCGTCACCAGGGTAGCAATAACGACAGTATAATTAGAATTGGGCTAGCTTGTACCAAATGATCGACCTCATCAAATTGACAATTCACTTTCATTGTATGTAAGCCCAGCCGACCTCTTTGAATTTTATAACTGCTTCAGTTTTGCCTATGCATGCTTAATGATTCTATTTTCATTGCTTGACAGATTATCTCCTTTTTCGATATATAGGTGCTTGATATATTCATATTTGCGCAATCATTTCGCCCTCATGCATGTAGCTAGCGGGTAAAACAGATGAACTGATAACCTCAATGGCTAAGACTTAGGAAGGAGTAACTACCAAAAAACGACATCTATGCAGCCAAAAAAATCAAAATGAAAAAAAAATAGACTAAAAAATGAAACTGTAAATAATATGGAAATATATTCAGAGCAATAAGACAACCCACGGCCACAGAGAGTCCGGATATTGGGTTGGACTTTGCTTAACCTTTTTGTGTAACAATGTTGACAACTTGTACGTCATATGCCAAACTTGTGATATTAACATATATATACCTGGACATACATCTATGATATAACAATCCATTACATTTAATTTTTGGGGGGGTGTGGGGTTTGTACAGGTTTGAGCTAGCAAGCATCTACCCCTCCTCAACATTTATTGTTTCTTGATGGCCAGTCACCTACACCCACCGGCCTTCTAACATTTCCCTTCATTGCCTTTGTTATATATATATATATATATATTCGAGTATAATGGGGCCCTTTTTTTAATTGAAAACAATTTTTTTGCTTGGTGTTTGCATGTGGAAACATGCAATGGAAAATGAAAGTGCATCCCAGCCCTCTCAGACTCTTTTAAGATAACTTGAACGTAATCTCACATTCTCACATGGCCACTTGGTCAATTGCCCCCCAGCCCCACCCCTACCTTCATCAACATTCAACAACACCACTGTCAGCAACACAGCCTATATTGGGTGGTTTTTTTTTTTTTTTTTCCCTTTCATATTTTTCTTTTTCCAATGTTTTCTTTGGGTGGTTGAGCTATCTATCCTTTCTCCGAACTGCCCACCAAATTAAATGAAGATCATCAATTTACTAGAGAGCTTTCTTGTAGCCAGAGCATGCTAATCCCAGTTGCCTTGTTTCTCTCTCCTATTCCCTTCTTTAAAAAGCTCTCTTTTCTCTTCTTCCCCCAACCAACTACTCCAAGTGCGTTGGGCTTGCTTTCAATTTTGCAATTTTTTTCTTTCATGGGTGGTTAATTAGCTCAGCTTCTCATTATAGACTCTTCAAAAACAAAAACCCTGCCTTTTTGTTTGAGAACGGAAGTAGAACACTGAATTTCAACACACATAGAAAGAGAGACAAAGATGGGTAGTATAGAGATGGATGAGGATAGATTAACGGCAGAGATGGCGTTCAAGGACTCATCGTCTATCGTCATCAAAATCCGGCAAAGACTACCGGACTTTTTGCAATCCGTGAAGCTCAAATATGTGAAGTTGGGTTATGGGTATTCATGCAACTTTGGCACTGTACTTATTTTTGTTGTTGTCTTACCTTTGTTCATAGCCACGCTGGTTCAGCTGTCTGGTCTAAAGTTCGACCGGGTTTCTGATATATGGTCTAGTCAAAACGTTCTTCTTGACACGGCCACCGGCCTAATTGGTTCAATTGCCTTGCTCTTCCTCTTAGGTCTTTACTGGGCCAAGCGGCCCAGACCGGTCTATCTTGTCGACTTCGCTTGTTACAAACCGGAGGATGAACGAAAAATATCTGTTGAATCGTTCTTGAAGATGACCGAGGATAACGGTGCGTTCGAGGAAGAAACGCTTCTGTTCCAAAGGCGAATATCAACCCGGTCCGGTCTGGGTGACGAGACGTATCTACCTACTGGGATTACGTCTAGACCGCCGAATTTGTGCATTAAAGAGGCTCGGTCCGAGGCCGAGGCCGTCATGTTTGGTGCGCTTGACTCACTCTTCAGCAAAACCGGAGTGAAAACTAATGAAATCGGAATCCTCATCGTCAACTGCAGCTTGTTCTGTCCAACCCCATCTCTCTCCTCTATGATCGTCAACCATTACAAGCTTCGACCCGACGTTAAGAGCATCAATCTAAGCGGAATGGGGTGCAGTGCGGGCCTTATATCCGTCGACCTTGCCAAAGACCTGCTGAAAGCAAACCCTAATACATATGCAGTTGTTGTAAGCACTGAAAACATAACACTCAATTGGTACTTCGGAAACGACCGGTCAATGCTTCTGTGTAACTGTATCTTCCGAATGGGCGGTGCCGCCATGCTTCTCTCGAACAAGGCTCGGGACCGGGCCCGGTCCAAGTACGAGCTGGTCCACACGGTTCGAACCCATAAAGGCGCCGATGACAATAGCTACAACTGTGTGTACCAGAGAGAGGATGATGATAAAGGTACCGTCGGGGTTTCGCTAGCTCGTGAATTAATGGCGGTTGCTGGAGATGCTTTGAAAACCAATATAACCACATTGGGGCCGTTGGTGCTGCCATTCTCGGAGCAGCTGATGTTTTTCGTTACGTTGGTTCGAAAGAAGCTGTTGAAAATGAAGGTGAAGCCGTATATACCTGACTTCAAGCTGGCTTTCGAGCACTTCTGCATTCACGCGGGTGGTCGGGCGGTGTTGGACGAGTTGCAGAAGAATTTGCAGCTGAGTGATTGGCACATGGAGCCTTCGAGGATGACGCTGCACCGCTTTGGGAACACTTCGAGCAGCTCGCTGTGGTACGAGCTGGCTTACACGGAGGCGAAGGGACGGGTTTCAAGAGGAGACCGGGTTTGGCAGATTGCGTTCGGGTCCGGTTTCAAATGCAACAGCGCGGTTTGGAAAGCTCTGAGAGCTATTCCTGCTGGTGATGAGTTGAAAGGCAACCCCTGGGATGACTCGGTTAATAGGTATCCCGTCAAGGTTCATCTTGCTAATTAACTAGATAGAGGCATATATTTACCCATTATATATACATATATATGTCCACGTGGCTCATTAATTCGTTCCAAGAGGAGAGTACCACCAGAGCGATATTGGTCACTTGTTCGTTTGTTTATGGGTCCTCCTGGATATTTGTATACTATTTTCCTGCTAAATCAGCACAATTTTATAATGTTCTTCCAAATGATGCAAGTCCTTGAGGAGATTGTTTAGGAATTTGGATCCTTTGATTAGAATTATTCTCTTCATCTAATGACAAGACATTCGGAGAGGTTAAAGAGAGAGACCCGTTTGATACCCATTTTTTGTCTTATAAATAAAAAAGTTAAATTTTTTTAACATTTTAATTAATTAATTAATTTATTTATTTATACTTATTTTTAACTAAAATAAAATTAGAAAAATAAAAAAATTTAAAAAATTTTACTTTTTTATTTGTAAGCATAAAAAAAATTTAATAAAAAAATTATATCAAACGGCTCAAAAATTCTCAAAATTCATATTTACCCAACTCCCTATCAGCCATTATGTTCCTCCCTTGGCCGATGTGATATCTGCGCCGCTACTGTTGACAAGCCCAACATTCTGATTGAACTAAACTTTGTATAAAGGGGGTATTTGGACGTAACTTATTTAATAACTTATGGTTTATACTTATGAATTTTTTAAAATGTGTATAGATAAGTGGCTTAAAAAATTAACTTATGTCTAATTACATTT
Source organism: Euryodendron excelsum (assembly GCA_033060915.1). Classification (NCBI taxonomy): domain Eukaryota; kingdom Viridiplantae; phylum Streptophyta; class Magnoliopsida; order Ericales; family Pentaphylacaceae; genus Euryodendron; species Euryodendron excelsum. Next base: position 845,891 of record CM065379.1, on the reverse strand, counting down.
TTTTAAAAAAATACTTTTAAAGATAATTTTTTAAAAATAACTTATAGTTTATAACTTACGCCTTATAAATCGGTGCCCCAAATACTCTTAAAGTCAAATCGGTACACATCAACAGTGGTGAGCGTATTTCTTTTTATAAAAAAAGGAATTTTTTAGTAATCCACATTATTCCATTCACTAATTCTGGACAACTTGGCTGTATTGCACTACTCGTACAAATTCAGATGAAAATGAAATGGTTACAATTATGGAAGATAGTGACGTGTTCTTTATTTTTCAGTGAATGGATGTAAATAAGTCACGTCATGTATGAAAGAAATTATAATTTTTAGGGTTAATTATAAATAAATTTTTTTAATTATGACTTAATATCACTAAGACCTTTAAATTTTAAAATGTAACAAATTGTCCCCTTCAACTATCAATTTGTATCAATCAATCCCTTGTTTTAGCAATTTATTAAGAAAATAGATTAAAATTTGTTATTTGATTTCACGTTCATAAAAATATGATTTTATACCTAAATTGATCTTCTCTTGTTATAATAATTGCATAATGACTGAAATATTTCTTGAAATGCCATGTAAACGTAGGGACAATACAAGGAGTATTCCAATCATTAGACAATTATCACACACAAAAAAAAGAATATATTTTAGGTACAAAATAAACTTTCGTGAACATATTCAAATTACATGATAATTTTTCATCTATTTTCCTGACAAATTATTAACGGATTGCTAACAGAAGGGTTGAATTGATACAAATTGATAGTTACATGGGTCAATTTGTTACGTTTTAGAGTTTAGAGAGTCTCAGTGATACTAAGTTATAGTTCAGAGAGTGTATTTGTAATTAATCCTAATTTTTAATCAGCACAATCAATACAATCATCCAAAGACAAGAAAAGAGGTAAAAAAAAACGAAAAAAAAAAAAGAACAGTAGATGGTGCAATGTTTGTTCTTTATAACTATTAGATGTTAATGGAGTCAACTGTAGTTTTAAGTGCCACAATTCATTGAAGGATTTCAAAGTGTTTCAGATGGGTAACAAAAGAAAAGAAAAGAGATGACGCTTAATAAAGACTTTAGTTTTGATGCGTGTACAATTTTTTTTTTATAAGTGGAGCACCAGAATACAACACATGTCTTTTAAATTTTAAGTACAACATAAAATATAAAGTTCAAAGACAAATGTCACAATTTGATATCCGCTTATGTAAAACAATTGTACACTATTAGTGTATTAAAATTAAATTATTTAATAAAAGACTAATTAACTTCTATTGCCGCATCACTTGTGTTTTGCATCTTTGATGGTACAATTAAGTAGTTAAAAGTGAAACATTTTAAAATTTTGTGGTTAACAAAATATAATTACTTACCATTTAATTTGAAAATTGACGGAAAATGATTAATAGTTTCTTGGATTTGACTTATCACACAGTAAATAATATTACGCATATTGTGGTGAATGACAGATGCTTGATGCAATTCAATGAGCCAAGTCAAAGATGCAAAGGTCATGCATATTTTTCAAACATTAATTTCACTTTCTTCAATTGATCAGTTTTGAGTTACCCTGCACGTTTACTTTTCTCAACCTCCGAGATGTGTTTAGTAAATTCACTTTATTTGAATTTTCATAGGCAAATCAATTTCATAGAATCCCAACTCTCTCTCTCTCTCTCTCTCTCTCTCTCATTTGACAATTCTAAACAATTCATTCACAGGAGTGCAGCAGTGGCCATGCCTGTGAAAGGTGTTAATGAAAAGAATATAGTTATTTACAGTTTTCCACATTTACAGTACTTTACCTCAAATTTCAATTTCTTTTACAGCACTTTAACTAAACAACATCATATAAAATCACAGATTTTTTTTTACCATTTGCCACATTAGATGGTTAGTGGCCGACTGATAGCAATAAACTTTGTGAAGCCCACCAACTGTCGCAACTGTTGGTAGCACAGTTTTAAAATTCTTACCATTTGTGCTGAGGTGAGATTGAGTCTCGATTTGTTCCCACTTATCAAAGTTATTTGGTTACTCAAAATCATTTGTCAAATGAGTAATGTTATATAAACAAAAAATTTATATAAAATTTATTATTAGAATGATGTAGTTGGATAAGAGTCACTCAAATCAAAACAAACATACCTATTATGATGACTCTTAATTATTACAATATTATTGACACATTATTTTTGTTAAATTTTCTGTATAATGTTTTTAAAAAAATAACATTTTTCTTTGTAGGAAGTGGTACAAACATAAACATAAAAAGCCAGTTGGATATCTCGACACCCCTAATCAGAAAGGCAACACATGGACTACCTTTTAAGCCCATGTCTCCAACACACCTTGACAAGATCCTATAGGTGCCACTGTTGGGCCGGCGGGTCAATCATGGACGGCATACTCTCTGGCTCTTTAACATGGGGTCCAAATTCAATGCTAGAATTTCAGAAGAAGCTGACCAAGCCAAGTGGGCTTCGTCCCCAATGTCGTCGAGACCGTCACCATGTGTTCCCAGATTGAGCATCGCCTCCGGGACCAGCAAACCAGCGGAGAGATGCTTTGCCTTCTCCGTCTCAAACAAGTTTCAAGGCCGTTGGCCACCGAAAAAGGACGGCGACCACAACAACTCCGCCCAAGAAATCGGGGTTTTTGGTCGCTCCGCCCTCACCGCTCTCAAATCCAATCCACAAGGCAAACCCGTCAATCCACGCGGGCAAAACACTAGGTCACCAATCAAAAGCTCAAATTCAAAACCACCACAACAACAAGGATCAGGAGAACAAGAAGAGAGACAGCTAAGTGGTTCGGATGTGTTAATGGCATTACAAAGAGCCACTGCTCAGAGAATCAAGAAGACGCGAAGGGACTACCCTTCTCCTTCGTCGACCTCTAAGGTCGCCAACAACAGAGCTCGCAGCGGAACAGAACGGGCAGATGAAGAAGACACTTCGGATTATAGCAATGCTCGACCTATATGCATAAAAAGCGACTGGACGACTCGTTTGGATGAATTGGAAAAGCGTCTTCAGGAGCTTATAGATGCTACTACTTAATTCAATAAAGGCTTGCCTATCTTTTTATTAACTTACCTTCTATCTCGGTTATATAATCCTTATGCACTTCATTTCGTTCCAAGTTGTAGATTGCAGCCTTGCCCTTCTTCTTCTTCTTCTTCTTCTTCTTTTTGCTTTTTTTGTGAGTCTCAACACTTGTTTATATCACCGTTGCAAACTTTGATATCTATTTAATTATCTTTATTCTTTATATTCAACCTACAACTTTTGGTATCCTGTTCAGAATAGCTTGCTTGCATCTTCACGGATATAATAACATATTGCATTCCCATGCATATGATTCAGAATATGGAATTCAAGAATAGACATAGTAGATCTTTTATTATGTTGGCTTGATCATATGATGCACACTCATATACCGACAGGGTTCAATGGCTTAGATAGTGACTGATTGGCTAATATTGTGCTGGTTGTAGTAAAGGCAATATAATTATGTTTCTGTAGGATTTGGTTTAAGAGCAGCTTCCCTATGTTAATGGGCATTGATAAATATACAGAAATTGTTTGGTTCAAAGTTTAGGTTGATAATTGTGTCATATCATGTAACCACAATTTCAAGTCCTATAACCTCTACTAAACTACTAATCAGAGTTGGTATCATCAAGGATCATTGAATAAGAAAAAGCACTTGAAATTTTTGCTTCATGGGTCTGATTTAATTTGCTGCAAAATGTTTAACGTCTCTTATATGGTCTGTCACAAGTTCTGCACTCTTACATTCCATGGCTGAGCCAGGGATTTAGCTAGGCAGAAAGGGACTGTGGTTGAGGAAAGCAGCGAATAATTTGTAATTAGCATTTGCCTAAATGAACCATTACAGATGTCAATTGTGAGATCATTAGCCAAGAAAGCTTACTGCAAACTCAAACTCAAACTCTACTTGATTTTCTGATGTCTTGAAGAGAAGATCTGTCTAAAAATATAGGATACGAAACTACCAGATACACCCTTTTTTATGCACAGGTCACGATATGTTCATAAAAAAGAATCAGCATTCTCAGTTTGATAGTTGCATTTAATAGATTCAACAAAGAGAGAGAACAATGGTCATTCCTTAATAGCCCTCTAATAGGAGAAAGAGGAGAAAATGTTTGATTGAATTCATTGGTCTAAAAAATAAATCATCTAGGAGTTCTTGTGTCATCCTCTAGAAAATAAAAAATCATTTAGGAGTTCTTGTGTCATGATATTGGTTAGCACCTAACACCTAATAAATGGGAAAGCACCAAATAAACAGTCCAGTTCTATTTATTGACTGCCTCTCTTTATATAGATGACCAACCTGTGTATAATGGAGTCATCAAACCAACATTAAAAGAGGCTGAAATTTTCACTATTGGTCATATATGCTAGCTTCAAATATTAATGAGCAAAGGTTGAGCTTTTCAAGTTTTTGCTTTTTTTCAATTTATATTTGTATATACCTTAACTTCTCAGTGTTTTGTTTGTTAGCACTATTTTTTGATTTCTGTTGGAAAATGACATTGGATCAGAAAGCTGCATGTTAAAATTTCCTATCTTTAGTGATATGAGTTTGTTTACTTCCTTTGTGGTCAATCTTTGGCTAGACAAATAAAATTTTCTGGCCCATATATTACATGCTAACATCGGTTTGTGCACTGTTTTGCAGTTCTTTATGTATAAAATATTTGTGTATGATGATATAGAAGTTCTCCTTCCATTTGTTTGGAATAGAGACTATGGAGGATTCTTTTTTCTATTTTTCATTTTCAAAATTGAATTTGAAGACTTAGGGTGTGATTCATTTATTAGTTTGTACTTTACCTTTTGAGGCATGAATTCCCAGTTGGTATATGAAAAAGAGAATAAATTGCAGCAATAGAAAAGGAAATCTGATAATCCTTTTACTATATTTGAGTCGATCATATGTATATATGTAATCCTTTTAATTTTGCTGCAACTTCTACCTGCTATATTTATTCAGCTGGAGATTGTTCTTTTTTTTAATCTTGAGTTAATGCATGAAGGACAAGCCTTGCTAGGACTATTTTATGTTATTTTCACATTTGTTTATCGGTTTTATTAACACCATGACTGGTTGTCTGGTGTGTTCTAAAATTAGTAAATTACCTTAAAGTAACTGTTAATCTACAATCTACCTATCATTCATTTTATATATTTTCTTTTGACATGGTTGTAAGCACGACTTGTTTTCTTTCATTACCTATTTCAATGCTATATCCTTTTAGAAAGACTAGATAGTCTATTTCAGTCTCAATACATCTGTTTTTTAATAGCTTTCTGGTACTAGCAGTTTGGTTGAAATATGTGAAATTGTATGCTGTTATCACTTAGTATTTGCAAGCTCCCCATATAAGATTTCCTTGACAATGGGTTAGTCTATCCCTTACGTGTAATCCCAAGATTTCCTATAAAGGTCAGTATTTTTTTGGGTGCACACTAGCATGCTCTAATTTACTCAAGTTTTTTGCACATATGTTTCCTTTAAAAATTCTTTGCGAATAGGTACATCATTGCCTGATATTTACTTCAGCAATTTAGAGCAATTTTTAGTTGATTTGAGCTGCTGCTTTTCACTGTCATGTTAACTTGATGCATATTATGTACTTATATAGCTGTCTGTTTAGATATTGATAATATTACAACATATATGACATCCATGCATGTATGTATGTTATTTCTGTTTTTGTTGAGGACTTGACATCCAAATTGCCTTATCATGTGAACATTCACAAGCCCTAGAAATTCTGTTGTGAAAGAGAAAGGTGGTTTTTTTAAAAGGGGGAAAAAATCTACGGTATATCCAGTTGCTTGATGTTCTTCATAGATTATTACTCTTGAGGACTAATTTCTTATTCAGTTTTGTACTGGTGCTGCAATATTTACTTTACAAGGGAGGAAACTGGAGCTGAAAGTCCATCTATGCCAGACCGCTAGTCATCACAGATCCACTGATGTTAAATTTGAATACTGGGAATTGCAGTATGTGTTTGCCTGTGCTTCTTTAATTTCCTTTTTGATACGATTTGCCTTTTATGTATCCTTCTGTTGCCATGGAAGTTATTTTCATGCTGAAAAGCTGTCAAGGATGTATTACATTGTTGCAATTTTTTACAACAAATTATACTAGAATTTTTGTTGTCTTGAACTGTTATGAGTTAATTCACCGCTTACTGTAGTTTACTTGCACGGATGGATCATGACCCACCTCACCCCTTCCTGATTTCGCTAGTTTAGTCTTATTAAGGTTCAGCTCAGCATGACTAAGAACAAAGTCGAAAGGAAATGCTTGCACGACGTCCATGAGTTGTTGCTGTAATCAGCAGAGAATAGAAGGTTTATTTATGGTGCAAGAGAGAGAAAATATCAATTTGCCAACTCTTCCCCTGGCTTCTAAAGAACACAGAACCGTCAAAAAGGTACTCTTTCCGTGCAAAAAGTGCATGGTTCTTGTTATTTCTTTCAAGTTCCAACCTTGGCTTCCAAACCATGGTGGCAAGCACCAAAATTTTGGCATATTTTTTTGTTCATTTGGTTTCAAAGAAGATTGAGAGGGGAAAAATGCACGAGTCCAAGATGGCTTCCCTTCCATCTTTGGTGACCTGCGTCCTTTAATCCGAGGGCAATGCAACATGAATCCACCCAATTCCCTCTTTATCATTCCATTTGTTTATCCATTAGTTCGTCTGTATTTTAGGTTTCAACTTCTTGTATGAACAACTTCGTCAGACGAATTCAAAGAAATCCACCTCCCACACAGGAATGAATGTTGCAAAAGCCTGTGAGTTCCGTCAAAACTTTTTGCCTTCTTTATTTGGGAACATCAGAGCAGCAATGGCTAATAGCATGAGAGCCACCTTACTTCCATCCAAAACCAATCCTGGAATCCATGAAAGAGATAACTACAGCTAGACAATTTAGTGTACGCAAATCTGCATAGTATGTGTCAGCTCAGGCAGCAAAGTTGACCTTCAAAGAACAAAAAACAACTGATGCCACAGAAATTTAAAAATAAATATCTCCGAACAGCACTGATGCAGTTACAGTCAAATCATGAAATACCTCATCACAATTCTTGGATAATCCATTCTAGTTTTCCTTTCGCTTTGGATGAAAAGGTATGGGAGGCCGGGGCAGTTGGAATTGGTGATATTTTCAGGCCTAGCTACCTATTCAACTACAAACTGTCACTCGTCCTCTAACCCTAATAAGGTCTATACCGTCTGCCACGGGTGGCATCATCACTGCCACCACTAGTTCCTCCCCGTACTTGCGATCCACCTGAGCCATTGCTCCGATCATTTCTCCGAGGCCGTGGAACTGGCATCTGCACTCCAGGCTGCTGTCTGCAGAATTCCAAAGCCGGTAAAACCATAAGCATTTCTTCACAATTACAAGTGAAAATACTGTACAGGAATGACAACTTACAGAACATAGCCAATTTGACCATCCGGTAGAACCATTGGCACCATGTGCATCCCTGTTGGCATCGGTCCCCTTCCGTATATGACTGGCTGTTCAAGTGTGCAAGTGCATTAGATGAAAGTTTAGCTAAGAAACTGCCAAAAGGGACATGAATACTATACTGCTCCACAAAAATACCTGCTGAAAACCAGTGGCAACACCATATCCAGCTCCTAAAGGGCTGTATGCATTTCCAGGAAAACCACCATAACCAGGAGGAGGAATATAATTTGGATGAGGCCCAGAATTGTAGGGATTAGCCCCATCAAACTTCCTATCACTCTGAGGCTTAGCAAGACAAACTTCCAACACCTGACCTGCAGTTTATATCCATTGAACATATTAAGGATATCGAACATATTAAGGATTCCAGAAACAAGAAGGCAATAGACGACTTCGTCAAAGAGTTTTTCCTTTCATAATTTGCAAAATAACTCTCACATAAGAGGGACAGACAAATATAAAGTGGAAAATGTTCTCTGAAGTTCTTCCCCAAATTAGACGAACTAGCTCAGCAATAATTCCATTTTCAAAGCCTAACTGCATTGGTGGAACTCAAACTAGTCTCCAAAGGTTGTTACTTTAGGTCATATTGATGGAGCATTGAAGAAACTGTAATAAAATTTTTTAAACAGTTTGCAAAATTTTCAACTTCTTTAAGAATTTGTTAAAATAGTTGTATCATGTAGTCCTCCTACAACAAAGAAATAGAATACACGTCATATCTTTTAGTCATCATTTCAATGTCAATAGCTATGTTACATGAACTCAGATACGGGTGTTAGGCTCGAAAATGTGTCTTTTAAGTGTCGGATTCATTAATTTTCATATCCAAGGACATGGGGACACGTCAAAAATTTCATACTTTTAAATATATTTTGTTTATCTTATAGGATAAAATAATATTTACAAGTTGTTATATAGCATCTTATACATAATATGAAGATTTTATGCACATTTATATGGTAGCCCTGAATTATTAGACATTTTTGTTGGGTGAATGTCCAACAATATATGTTGGATACATATCCCATTCCTATACCCTCACCCAAGTGTGTGCGTCCAAGTGTCGAGTGTCCAACATGGGAACTTCATACACTTTAGAAGAGTCCAAGTAACATAGGTCAGTAATCCATGAACAGTGTTTACTTTTAAGTAATATTGAAATAAAGAATTTGCGGCAACAATACCATCAATTTCATATTTTTCTGTATCTTTGACAGCCTTCAATGCACTTGACCTTTCTGCATAATGGACAAAACCAAAATCTCGTTTGCCACCAGATTTGGCGGGTGGCATAACGACTTTCATAACTTCCCCATGCCGTTGAAATAGTTGCTTCACTTGTTCAGAAGGAGTGTTCTCAGGTATGTTCTTCACATAAAGAGCCTTAACCTGGGAAACCAACACAGGTACACAAAAAATCTCAAGTCTAGCAATGTAAATGTCTTACGAGCAAAATAGCTAGGGCAAAATAACTTTATCCTCTTTTCCCACATGATCCAGAACCAATTCTTTGATCTATACAAGATCAGATATTAATTTTATATTTCTCCTGTAAATATTCTCCACAACCTAAAGAGGTTTAAGCTACACCATACAACGTTTAGCAGGTGCTCAGGTCCAAAAACCATGTCACCACCAGAGGCCTAAAAAAGGCCAGTACCTGCATTGCATTAATTCTTCCAAAAGAGCCCAGTACCTGCATTGCAGTGCCAGATTTGGTCGATATGATGTTCTGGGACTTCCTATATCCCATTTACTGTGCATGAATCAACAATTCACTAGTGCATGCACTGGTAATTACACAACTTACAAATAAAACGTAAAATATTGGTTGACCAAATACACATATGCATATCTATATAAATTTCACAGACCAAGTACGATGCAATACATGGGATCAGGTGGTGTATAATTTACAATAAAGTAACATTGTTCAAACCCATTGCTGAGTCCACTAATCCTACTAATTACATGAAGTAGCCTTGTCTAACAATCTAAGCCCACATCAAAATTCAATATTTGAACCTGTACACTGTAGTTGGTCAATTCTTCCTTTTTTTTTTTTTTTTTAACAAAGTTCAAAAGTTGATCAAAATTCTATTTTTTTTACGAATACTACAGTGGGTAGGTGAACTGCTATCTCATTTTAGTAACTTATTATCTAGTTTGCAGACCACCAAAAGAGTTGGTTTGGAAAAGGCTCTCTGCTTTATTTTCAATGCAGATTTCAACCAGCTTAGAAAAAAAGTGATTTTATTTGCAATACATTTCACATATGATATCTTACCCGTTTAAAAAACAATACTAAGCTGGCCAGGTTTCTGGGATTCCGAGAATCTTCTGTTTGCAATACAAACAATATCTTACACAATTCATGAACATCAAAAATTTAGAAGAGAACTAAGGTTAAGATTGAGAGATTGGTAAAAAAAAAATGCAATTTAATTTCATAGTGATGTGGAAATTTCTTTATAATTTACTCTCATGTGGGTCTGCATAGTGGACTGAGGAGGTGCAACCAAGCCTCCTAAGCCGCCAGATTCAATGTCAAGTAAAAAAGGAAGTCTCTCTCTCTCTCTCTCTCTCTCTCTCTCTCTCTTTTTCTTTATTTTTTATTTCAACTTTTGTTTTTGGTTGTCAGAATACTTTTACAGCAGCCTTACAAATCTTCGTAACAAGGTTCTTTCTGTATGGGTTACTCAAGACTCAGCTGATTTGACACCTTGAAAAAGTGCAGACTACCATGTAAAGAGACTAAGATGGATTAAAGAGAAGGCATTGAAGGAAAAGACCAGCTTAAGCTGTAACAGTTTACCAAACAATGAATGCCTCAAAGGAAGTTGTCAAATATAAATTTAGATGTAAGAACTCGGACTAATTCCATCCCATGGGAATTTACCTGAGAAGCAGCTGCAGAATTGTCAGGTGTACTCTTTGGATCAGCCCAGCTGACAGTTGGGGTGTTGCCATCCAATTTAAAAGTTGCACTCGACATTTTCTGTCTAGAGTAATCAGCACAAGCATTGTTGTAATACTCAATGAAACCAAATCCACGATTCCGGCTTGGATTTTGAGGATCCTGTTATTACAAAAAGACAACGATACTAGCATTGATAGTCGTTACAACAACTTCATTATTAAGAAGCTTATACAATTATTTAAAACACATTCAGTTCACAGTTTCAAAAACCAAAACACACCTTTATAAGCTCAATGTTTTCTGCTCCAGGACCAGTCTCCTCAATGACTTTTCTAAACTCATCATCTGTCCAGCTCTTCGGAACGTTACCGATAAACAATCTGTATTTAACTTCAGAGAGTGAACACCTTAATGTTCTACCCTGCAGTAATGAGATATACAAAAAATCACAAACTAAAAGTATTGGGAACACATGGAAATAAGCAAGACCAAGGCCCCAAGCATTAAATGTTTACAAAGACCAATGTTGCCAAAAGAAAATTTTTGCACTGTTGTAAGTGCCGACAATACCTTCAATTCTTTGTTGTGTAACTCTTCAATGGCCTGTTGTGCAACCTCCTTGGTTTTGAATGCCACGAAGGCAAAACCCTTATTCTCACCAGTATCCCTATTTTTCATCAACCTTATCTGCCAAACGATTGACAAATAAAAAACCATATGGGAAACTGAACAAATGAACACCAAAATACTACAAGCACAAAAAACCATAATCCACGGAAGCCTTTTGCTTCACCCTGGATTAGAACTGACCTCAAAAATTTCACCCAATGATTCACAGCGATCCCTCAAATCTTCTTCTGAAACATCACGAGGAAGCCCACCTATAAAAATTTCAGACCCACGAGGGGGAAGGGTAAGAAGTTCGGCATGCTTCTCTTTTTCATCGTCATCAATGGAAGCAGTAGGCTTTTCTTCATCTTCCACAGGCTCATTAGAAGTGATGCTTCTATCTGCTTCACCTTCATCTACCTCTGGTGATTGGTCTTTCCCACTATCCTCGCTCCTTAAGTCCTCATGTTGGTCTTCACCATTTTCATCATCACATCCTCCAGCTTCTTCATCTTCTAGTTGTTCTTCAGCATCATCATCCATCTCTTCAATGTAATTGTCATCATAAAGATCCACTCGGTCCTCAGTTTCCGTTCCCTCGGCCATGACTGCTTCACGTCCCAAGTATTGTCATCCAATAATCACACTTGACATCCAACTAAGTTACCTGCAAACTTAGACTAATGGTACAGGCAAACTAAGAATTTGCTTAATTCTTGACAAGGAGATAACCATGCAGATGGGTAGATAAGCACTTGCAAAACTAAAGAATGTCAATCTAAGACCAGAAGAGCATGCAAACATTGAAGTATTTAACAAAATCTTCTGGGTTTCAAGGTATGCAAACGGAGTAAAAACTGACAAGCCCTCTAGGGCACTACATGGTTATTAATGACTTAATACGAAAAGGAAAGGAAATTTAGTGCCCGATTGGCATGATTTTCAAAAAATGTCCTCTGTTCTCTGAAACCAAAAAGAATGTAAACAATGCAATCATGTCTATGGCAAAACTGTTTCCAAAAATGATTTTGAAAAAATTACCTGAACACAGCCCAGTTTCAAGAGACAGTTTAAAAGTGCTTTATGATCTCTCAAAATTTTAAATTCCTAAGAAAATGAAAAGGGTACAATAAATGGAAATGAGAACAAACGGGCCTGACTCTTAATACCGCCAATGGAACCTTAAACAGTTGAAAAAGCCAAAAATTTTCCATTTACTTTCTCATGGTTTGAGCAAACAAAACAAAGCATAAACAATTAATGAAAAATCCATTTTTATTTAGTATATGACCATGAATACATGAAGACAGCAAGCAAAGAATACCTAATCAATTGCATCTAAATATGTCCAAATTCCTAGAGGTAACTAGACTTAAGAAAATAAGCCCATATTCCAGTCGTAGCTGATGAATGTACGACTGGATGCAAATAAATCAGAAAACACCAGAATTGTAAATCAAAATGAAATATGGCGGAATGTTAGCTCAGTCAATGCATAATTACATAATCAGAGGTTAATCTACCACTATCTAAAGCACTAACGCATCGAAAAGAAAGAGAAAAAGAAACGAATTCATACAAGAAGAATAGAGAAAACCCAAAATTCTGAAACCACTGATAACTCCACACACAAAACAAAATAGGCGTTGCAATCTGAAGGGTAAAAGTCACACCATCTCAATACGAAAACCAATGCGGCAGAGAGACACAGAACGAGAAGACAGTAACCAATCCTAAAACCCTATTGGACAAAAGTAATATACAGACATGCATATCTATATGGACATATACGCGCACACAGGATTCAAGCACTTGAAAACATCGGCACAAAACCACACACTGTCGGTATCAATAGAAAGTGAAGAGATTGAGCTTAAATATGTCAGAAGTGATACAAGAATTAGGGGAAAATTACAATAGAGTTCTCTTTTGGCACAGAAATATTATATTTATATATATACACACACACATAGGAATATATACATATACATGTATAAGGATGAATGGATAGAGAGAAGGCGGACTTTGCATACCAATTTATCTTTTTCTTTTTTCCGTGGAGGTTTGGGCAAATTTTTGGTCCGTTGTTGCTACCAATCCATCCCTTTCGCCTTCTCTTTCTCTTCCTGCATTTCTGTTGCTGTTGCTGTTGTTGAGTGTGTTGTGTGAGTGAGCTATTCGACGAGCCCCAAAACCAAAATATTTCGATTCCAAGAAGAATAGACCCTAAATTTAGAAGGAAGAAGAACTAATAGTAAAAGAGAGAGAAAGAGGAGGAGGAGAGGGTAGTGACTAGTGAGCCGTAAAAACATTTACTCCGTTGGAGGCCCACCGTCCGATTTAGCATAGCCATGTGTCAACGCCGCATCCACTGTAGGGTTGCCATTTTAGTCATTTTGAATAGTGAAAGAGGGGTTGTTTTGTCATTTCAGTCCCACCGTTTATTCCTTTGCTTTCTTAGAGTAGCCTCACACACATTCATTGGGGTGAGGAAGACTTTGAAGACAGTAAAAAAGCGTTCTTTCGGCTTCATTTCTCAAGCTCCCAAGGAAAAAACTAACTGCAATTGGTTCTTGTCCATCGCAAAAATAAAAAATAAACATAAGTATTTGGCTTTTGAATTTGTTAAGACAAAAAAAAAATATATATATATATATATATAAAGATAAAAAAGGTAAACAAATTTGACATGAAAGGAATTATTATTGCCCAGTTTGATTTTTTGTATTTTTTATTTTTTTGATACTAAGAAATTTAAAAAAAAATCAAACAAGACAAATAGCACTAGAACCAGCACTAGGCTGATTTGGGAAACAAGGTTCCGAAAGGTCAGCTCGTAGAAGAGGACCCAGGGTCTTTTCAAAACAATAAAATCTTTTATGGTGACTCCAAAATTTGCCAAGCAATGGGTACCAAAGTTTCCTTCCCTAAAGTGTGTTTAAACGAGATCTTATTCCAATCATGCAATAAAGAGAATTTAAATCTTGTTTAAACAAGCAACTATATATATCTTCCAACAAAGAACTTGTAGTATTTTAGAATAGTTTTACTGGTATGCTTTGTGGCTTTTGTGTCGTTCAGAAGATTGAGTGTAGTCTTTGAATCAGACTAAATGCCTGATTTGATTCAACGTAAAATAATTTACTTGGAAAAAATGGAAAATAAGTTAAGAAGTACGTAAATTATTTTTTAGCCGCTTGGTGTAAAAACTATTTGTACAAAATTTTTTTCTTCTTTCAGTCCCACCAACAGGCAAGAAAATAAGAACAACTTTTTAAAAAAGCGGTTTACACTCGGTACAAACCTACCATACATTTCTTATTTTTTATTAGGTTGGGTTAAAAAAAGGAAAAACCAAATAGGTGCTTCTTATTACATCTTTTTTTTTTTTTTGTTATTCATATAGAAATGAATTGGAATAAGTTAGTTAATTTCTCTTCTATTTTTTTTTCCTTTTTCACAATAAATTCAAGTTCCAAGGATAGCCTAACTGAAATGAATAGAGTGTATATTTAATAATCCTTGAGAACTTTTTGTGTGCATAAAATTCCAGGTAAACCTGTGTTGTATGAAAATCTTAAGATCTTTTTCTTGAATACATGTATAAAAACTTTTAACTCTCCTAAATGATTCCAAATCATACTATAATTCTCTTGAATCATGTCGTGACCCTTCTAGATCACAAACTCTCTCATTTTTTCCCCTGAACTTGTGGTATCATTTGATCATTATTTATTGTTGTGACAGTAGACCAATTACAAGGCAATGCTAATCTTCTAAAAATTTTGTACAAAAAAACTCAACAAAATAATATGACAATGTCATTTTTGTAATTATGAATAATGGTGATGAGTTATTCAACCACGTCATTCTAGACTGCCAATAAATAAACTTCAATTACGCTTTACATAGCAATACAAGAGGTTCATTAGCTTCTACAGCCTTGCACAAGGCAAGGGGCCCTGAAAGTCTGAAAGAGACTCAGAATAAGGTCTCATGCATGGTGTTGGGTGATGACCTCTAATTAAGTAAAATTGGAATTGAACATTTATTTCCTGTTTGGGCCTATAGGATTGATTGCTAGCGTGTTTTGGAAGCTAAACGAGTACAAACTCTTGCATCCTCGTATATTTTGCCTGGACGACAATAGTAGCCCTTATGTGGGGCACAGTGAAGGTCTTGGGAACATATACACAACCCTTCCAGAGCACAACCCCCCTTCACTATCGTCACCCCATCTTTCAATCCAAGTACTTGGTCTGTCCACTCGCTCGAGAAAAGCCCTAATGGATCGTACCTCTCTTTAACCTTCAAGAACTCTTCTGCATTGCTCTTGTATTTCTTGATGGCTCCATCGAATGCCACATTCCGGTTCTTGCCCCAGTGGGGTATTCCCCCATACTTGAACAAGCCGAGCTGCTCCACCTCCTCGAGTATGTCTTCATAAAGCCTAGGGCTCATGGGGTCTTTGCTCCGATAATACGTGATGTCAAAATCTAGGGCGTCTTCTTGTTTGCCCAAGTAAGCACTTGAAGCCTTAACATAGCGCATGAGGATTCCATTATACAATTCTAGGCCACACATTGCTTTAGGCTCCAACTTAACTAGCTTCTGCACGTCCTGAATGAAGCTCCTGACTTTGGACAAGCCAATACTGAATGTGGTTTGGTGAAAAAAAAGTCCCTTAACTCTGGGGTCCCATGGGCAGGCCGTGGTTCGTGCATCCTCCTGGCTATCGAGGCAAGTTCCTGAGGCTTGGAGGCGGTTGTGATATCCAACCACAGGGTACCCCGTAAATATGGTACCTGTTTGAAATAGGACTTAATTAGTTTTAGGGTTCAAAAGAAAGACTAATGTTCTATATATAAACTAATGGTTGGGGCAATACGCAATACGTGTGCAACTCGAAGATCATGAGTTATTGAAGTTTCATATGCATACAAATACAATACTCAAAACATTGAAGTTAGAGGATAGAGGAAAAAAGCTGAAGAGAGAAAAGTTCTTGAACTCTGTGGCACTGTCGCAGGGACGATGAGTTCATCCGTCTTTGTAATAGGGTCGGGAGGGAATAGATAGAGTCCAAAAAATTTTGAGTAACTAAAGCACTGATGTCATGATTTTTTTGGAATAAAAATGCATTGGGGTAGTTTCACAAGGTGTGTCAGATATCAAACGAGTTCTCCCTCCATATATTAAAATATATGTATATATACATCAGTTTTACTCACTCCATGAACAGGCCAGACTACAAAATGAAAACGCTAAAAAAAGGGTTTCGCTTTTTGCCACAACTAGTAAAGTACTAGAAAACGTATGGATGAACAGTGAACAAAGACCACTCCGAACTCTCTCAGAAGAATACGAATACATGTTTTTTTTTCTTTTTTCTCCCTAGAAACGTAAAGAAAACGTATGGATGAACAGTGAACAAAAGCCACTTCGAACTCTCTCAGAAGAATAGGAATACATGTTTTTTTTCTTTTTTTCCCCTAGAAACAGAAAGAAAAGGAAATAAAATAATATGCATTTCTCATCACAACTATTTTGTTTTGTTTGATTATCCAGTAAAATGTAGAATAGGCAAAAGTATTTTGTTTTTCTTTAACAAATCCGACATTAAAATATAGGAAAGGGAAACATATACGTCACACTAGCTAATGCATGTCAGCACAAAGAGCACCCACCCACCCACCCACCCATTTGGTCTTTCATGACTCTCCAATGCTGGCTATCTGTTTAATTTCGTGCACATGGCATATTTTAACACTACTTGAGTTTGAGATGAATTAATTACCATCATTTGTGAAGCCATAGGCACTGATCTCGAGAGTTGAAGTAGTAAGTTTTCCATTGGTGCACTTCCCATTAGCATCTCCTTTCGATTCTTGATTCTCTTCTATTTAATTTAACAGCCAACATGAACCATCACAAATCTTAAAATACAACTAGATCGATATATATATATATATATATAACAAATTAAATAAAGAGAAAGAGAAGCGCGTACTGATGATTATAAGCTAATTACCTGTAGTTCTTAATATTGCCAGTACCAGTGAAAGGTAGGAACGGAATCCGGTGAAGTTATTAAGACCATTGCCAGAAACGTTAGAGGAGACTCGATCATCAATCCTGTAGACCACCTTTCCCTGACTTGGAAACCATGTCAGGTCCGCAAACTCATGTTTGTTGCCGAAGCTAGCCACTTGATCACCCAAGTCCAAATCACTCTTCACTGAGTAAGTGATAGATCGCTTGAAGAGGGGTTGCAATCTCAGAGTAACCTGCACTAATACTATTGCTCAGTGGTCATGTCCTACAACATACATGGGACATTTTCTTGGTCCTCTTTCTCTCTCTATATATAAACACACAGACAATCCTATTTTTTCGAATGGATTTCTTGGTAATCCTTCACTTATTACCAAAAAGGCTTCTTGTGTTGTTTCACATCATTTGTCGATATAATTATGGGCGTGTTTAAAGGCCGACCTTGAAACCCATTTTTTGAATGGATTTCTTGGTAGTCCTTCCCTCATTATCAAAAATAATATATATATATATATATATATTTTTTTTTTGTAAGAATTTTTTAAACAGGCATCTAGTGATGAATTCATAACCACTTCAATCTTGAAAACGGGTCACTACTCACTAGGCCCAATTGATTGCCGGACCAGAACAACAACATTGAACACAAACTGCAAATGATAAGTGATCAAAACAAGCACCAAAAAAAAAAAAAAAAGGATCAAGTGATCATATCGTACGGTACCTGTGAAATAACACCAAGGACTCCAAGGGAGACTCGAGCTGCATTCAGGTCAGGGTCACTACTGATAAGGGTCCGGACCACAGCATAGCCTTCTTCAGGTCCAGCCGGAGTGACGATTCGAAGTTGAATCACGTAGTCATGTACCGAACTCCCCGCACCCCACAAGGTGCTGCCGTGTGCGCCAGTTCCGATTAGGCCACCAATGGTCAAGCCCCACCAATAGGGTGCATAGGGCAGTGCTATCCCAGCCTTGGCCGCCTCATTGATCAATTGTCTCAATGTCACGCCGCTCTCCACGGTCATCGTCATGCTCGAATGGTCAATCTCTAAGGTTCGGTTGAGAAATTTGGTGCTTATGAGAAGCCCATCCCCACCCTCAGGACAAACCAGCTTGGGGATACTGTGAGAGAAGCGAGTTGCTACTTTCATTTTCCTTTTGTTCATTGTTGCCGTTGCTACTGCTGAGAGGAGCTCTTCTTCCGTCGTGGGATACACAACATCAGCTGCCCGGCACACACTTCGGTCAGGGAAGGCACCATAGGAGTTTGTGATCGTGCAGTTCCTCCTATGTTCCGACGATGAGCACTTGATGGGATCTTCTGGAGGACTACAATCCACCATACAGATCATTATGGATGTATATTTTAACAGCAACAAAAATAGGCGAAACATACTGTTTTTGGATCGTAAATCGAGCATATTACTTGAGAGATTTGGTAGTGCCTTTATTCTTGGTAATATAGGATGCGTAGACTGGTGCACAAAGCATCCCAATATATATATATATATATAGTTTGTTACAACACCCTACACCAAACCACCATTCACCTAGCTTGCAGTGTGTGCCGTATAAGGGTCTTCGAGAGATTATAGGTGAGGCCGAGCAAAGGACCCACTAAGGGGTGCTTTAATTTTTGACATTCTCATTTATTATCGGGTACGAGACGAATCGTTTGGTCATTGATTTTGTGCAAATCCATGGAAGGTTAAAAGGGGATGGTCAGATCTGGACGTATGTTCCTAGCTAGTCAAAAGTTCATGATTTTTATTATTTAACATTTTACTTTTTTTCAGAAAGAAGTTGAAAAGATGGAGTGCTACTCCTTTAGCATAATGTAGATGAGTTCACCTCACCTCTTCGGAGTCAGGACGTCACAAGTTCGTAAAGCGGGTGTTGCGTTAATTTTTAAAATTTATAAAGTTGGGAGTGTTTATATTATATTATTTTTTATATTTTAATATAAATAAAATATGTATTTTGTAATATTATTAAGATTTTTATGCTTTAACTGTTTGTATTATTATAATTTTTGTACCAAAGAATTTATGTGTTTAACATTTAGTTGACCATTTTTAAGCAAACAGTCAAGTTGTCCTAGCGGTGTTTTCCTGGTCATTGTTTCAAGTCTCACCGTTAATTGGTCTCGCCAATTCAAATAAATTAGTTCACGAACTGGCGGTGCATCCGCACCGAATTTGAGATTCCGCGTGCCAGCTCGCAGTCCCGCCACCCTAGGGTGGCGGATTACGTGACAAAATTCGAGTAAAAGCGTGTATTTTTAACTATGCTTCTCAAGTCTCACCTTTGAATCAAAGCTTGATTATATAGTAATCATACTTTCATATTTAATATTTAAAATTTAAAAAATACAAGATACAAATCAATTTCTTAATTAATTTTCTTACTCCCAATGTAAGACACAAGAAAATGAGTTTTATATGTATTTATTAAGATGAGTCTCACTGGATTGTATGTGAAAAAATAATTAACAAACTAGTTTATGTATATAGTATTACTCGTAAAATTATATTAGAAACACACTTACAATTTAACTTTAATGACATGAAGAGATCCAAATCCAAAGCTGCTGGCCATAATTTTGGAAAGAGAGCGAGAGAATGGGGAAAAACCGAGTGCGCCACAGGTGTCGAAGCCAACTCTATGCCACACAAGATATTCTAGTAGAATGATTACCACCTTATAAGTATGATCATAACTAGCTAGCACGTTAAATTGGACCCATCATCTATCCATTTATGCGTTACACCTCAACTGCAAGGGGATTATTAGTATCATTGTTATTATGACCACTTTGGTTGTGATTGGTGGAGCTATGTGTTGCATTCCTATTCGACCGTCTTACATGCAATTAGTCTCTTCTCCTCCACAATGTTATCCCTTACTATATACTCGGAATGGCTAGTTCAATTGAAATTGCCCAGCGTGCATGGTTCAAAGTTCAAACTTATGGAATTAACATAGGGCAAATAGTAAAATTTATACAAAATATATCATTAAAATGAGTCATTCATTTTAATACAAAATGCCGCCATTCACTTTAAAACAAAACACTCAAAATAAAATACCCATCATGATGGTTCTTAATTACAATAATGTTACTGTCATATTATTCTGTACAAATTTTTTGAAAGAATAGAATTTTTCTTAACTTAATTAAAGAAAAAAAAAAATTATTCTTCAAAAAATTATGTATAAAAAAATGATATGACAGTAACAATATTATTGTAACTAAATGCCATCACGGTAATAATTTTATTTTAAAGTGAGTAACTATTATCTAATCATATCATTCTGATAACAAATTTTGTCCTTTAAATTTTATGTTTGTGTATTATTATCTTTAAAGAAATTGGGTTCACAAATAGAAAGCACGATACACCAAGCTAATTAATGCCGTGTTCCATCTGAAAATTTGCTAAGGGAAATAGGATGCGTAGACTGGTACACGAAGTATATATATTATATCACATATTGTTACACCCTCTACCAATCCACCAGTGCCCTATTATATAGCCGAGGCTCAGCAAAAGGACCCACTAAGGGGGTGCTTTATGTTTTGACACTCTCATCTATTAGGGGTACGAGACGAATGGTTTTGGTCGTTGGTTTTGAGCAAATACTTGGAAGGTTAACAGGAAATGATTAGACCTGGATGTATGGTCCTTATGAAAGTAGTTCATCAAGGATGGAGTGCTACTGCTTCTAGCAGAAGCAGATAAGTTCACTTCTCCATAGGTCAGGACCTTGAGACAGAGAGAGAGAGAGAGAGAGAGTTCATAATCTGTGGTGTCGTGGCCTTCGAAGGGAAGTTGATGGCTTTGGACGCATCATCCAAATTTGAGTAAATAGAATGTGATGGGTGCTAATTCCATATGCCGGGATAGGTCACTCCCAAATTCTTGATCAGACCTCTCACTGATAAGGTATTTTTGTCCAATAAACCAATTGGACAGTCCGAGCGTAGTATTAGGC
Source organism: Euryodendron excelsum (assembly GCA_033060915.1). Lineage (NCBI taxonomy): Eukaryota > Viridiplantae > Streptophyta > Magnoliopsida > Ericales > Pentaphylacaceae > Euryodendron > Euryodendron excelsum. The sequence continues at coordinate 824,763 of CM065379.1, read as the reverse complement.
GCGTAGCCGGCACATCCTGAGATCCTCACCTATAGATCAGTCATCATCACTCGACTCGGGGCACAATTGTGCCTATAATACATGCCGTCGTTATCCACGAATTACTCCCAACTACCAACTCTATATGTAAGAGTCTTCACCTCTCTCCAAGGGACGAACGATCTAGTCCAAACTCAGCCAACATACATTCAGATTCTATCTCCTAACTTTCGCATCGGAATTTTCTTAGCAGGCACCACACTAGTGTTCATAGTCTAGAGGCTCTTCACATTCTAAAGGATCGTCCATAATTAGCTTGGAACAGACCATAATTACTGCATTATCAATTAGCGCCATTTGTGGGAACGACTTTCTTGTTATTTTCATGGTCTTAACCAGGTCCGGAACAACTGTGCGAGGACAAGCAATCATGGAGAATCAAACCACCATCAGGATGTCGGCTTTGGAGTAGCAATCGCTAACATAATGGCCAACATGTAGTAATTAATCACCCAGGAATAGGAAATATTCCAAAGAGTCCTTGCAGCTCCACCCGCCGCCACCAAAGGAGAATAATAACACGAAAACCTGCTAGCGAATGAGAACAGGGTCGATGTGGGCAACCAAGGAGATGGTAAAGCCCAATACGAAATTCAAGAGGAGGAGGAAAATAGCTACGCCGTCCAATCTCAGCTATGACCAGTCCCTCAGGCCACAAAGGTTGTTAAAGAGAAGATAGAGAATTCCCAAGCCTAGGACGAGCATGTGAAACCCTAATCTCATAATTTCTTAATTAGTTTAATTATATATTAGAATTTGTTAAATTAGTTTATTTAATTTAACTACATTTATTGCATGGTTAATTGGTATGTAAAATTATGTGGGTACATGTGTGTGTGACATGTGTCATTTCATTATTGGTGAGTTAGTTGTTAGACCCTTTGGTGGGGAGGTTAGCTGGATTGACTAGAAGTTGGGAGAGAAAAGTTAGGTGAGGAGTTTGTTGACTCGTCATCATTTGAATGGAGGAGAGATAGAGAGAGAGAAGAGGAAGAACAGAGGAGAAAGGAGACAAAGAATAAGAGGAAGAAGAAAGAAGAAAGGAAAAAGGAGAGAAAGAAGAAGAGGAAGAAGAGATTGAAGGGGAAGCTTATGTTTTTATTCCTAAGTTGAGACATCTCATGTTCATGATTGTATAATGGTATATTCATCGGTTCAAGCATGCTTATGTCTTATATGTCATGCAAATGGGAGTAGGAGATGAGGGTTTTCATGGTAAAAATTTGGAATCATCCATAGCTGCCATAACCAGAGTCATCTCTGTGATATGGCTGCTGTTTGGAGACGTTTTGACCTAATTACAAATATTATTTGTGGCTAAATTATTGAACACTTTAATTTAGAGTTATGATGGTAATTTGGGCTTTAGTTTCACTAAAAAATATTGTAATTTCAAATTATGGTGAATTTTTTAAGTTGAACTATCTTTGCAAAATTCTGATGCCCAGATTTGCGACCCCTAATTTGACAGAATATTAGACCAAGTTAGAGTAGTCAAACAATTATGAAATATTTACCGTAACTATTATATATATGGATGATAATATGTATCAAATTTCAAATTATTTTGATGTTATTTACCTATATTAAGAACCTCTCAAAGATAGACCATCTGTTGTTGGATTCTCTTTTCTGCAGCACTGTCTGTCTTATAAAATACCAAATAAATATTTGGATTGTTCAATAAATCTAAAATTTGGTATAGATACTCTATGAGATGTCAATTTCATATTTCCTAAGTTTTGGAATTGTTTGGTATAATCGCATACAGTTATATCCATTTTATGAGGCCTATGTTAGCTTTGGCAAATTAGAGGACTTAGCAAATTTTGGTACTTTTCAGCTATTGCATTACATTGAGAGCTTAATTGAGATTATCATATGACATTTCTAATACATCATGTCAGTTCTATGACTCTTTTTGGGGTACATGCATTATGTTAAAGTATTATGGCAGAATTATAGATTGAGATTCCTAAACTAACACGGTTATGGTGATAGGAGCTAACGAAGAACAAGATCCTTCAATGACATCCAATGAGTGATCTTTGTCATGGTATGTGTGTGCAGTGACATGTGGGAATTGAGATAATCTTATTCATATAGAAGTGAATGTGTTGTTTGTATTATTATAAATGTTGGTGTTGATTGTGGAAATATAGATAGTTTTGTTCATATTGAATTGTTTGATGATTTTCTATAACATGATATTGATGATGGTATATGTGAGGTGAGATAGAGATGACATTAGAGGTTATATTTGAGGTGGCATTACATACCATTCATATTGTATACCAATGCATTTCATGGAGAAAGGTTTTGTTGATGTGGGGCTAACCTAAATATTAACCGATGTGGGGTTGATCTAAAAGGGTGTCGACGTGGGGCATCTTTAATAACGAGCCAGCACTCATCGGGCCAATGTTATCTAACTTGCGCGCTGATTCCATATTAAAAGTGTAATCTTTGTCCCCTAATTAAGTGTTTGTTAGCCTCTATATGAGTATTAGAATAGATTTTTAGCAATAAACTAATTTAAAGTGGTTTTTCATGTGTATTGTAGGTTTTTGTTGATAAAATGGTGAAAAAAGGGCTTAAAGAGAAGAAGTCTGTCCAGACAAACTGTTCGGACGGTTCCATCGTTTGGACGGTGTGTTCGGACGGACAAATGACCATTCGGACGCCTATACCGTTTAGACGCCCCGTTCGGACAGACGAATTACCATTCGGACGCTACGGCGGAGATTGGAGTTCCAGAGTCGATATTTTCCGTTCAAAGCCGTTCCAGAGTCCATTTTTCCCATTTTAAGCTATCACAAAGTCGTCTTTTTCCATTCGAAGAAATACAGAGCCGAGATTCCTCGTCTGAAGATTGTTCGAATGGTGAAATAATCGTCCGAACGGTTATGCCACCGTTCGGACGGTGCATTCGAACGCCATTCAGACAGTCTTAGGATACACTTCGGATGGTGAGCACAGATTTGCCCTACAACCCAGCAGTCGAAGGAAAAGTGATGTTATGTTAATTTTTAGGGTTTTTGCCGCAGATAGAGAGGGGGGAAAAATATGTATTTTGCTTAGATTTACTTTACATTGTTGTATTTAGGATTTTGGGAAGTGTTTAGATAGTTTTTTTTAGTGTTATTGAAGTGTAATCTCTCACATTTTCTATAGTTCAATACATTTATACACTTTTGATTTGAAGTCAAGATGTTGTTTCTACACTTTGGAAAGCTTTCAACCATGGAATCTTCAAACTAAGCTTATTGTTTGGGAACAAATGTGAAGATCTACCAAGGATGGCATAGAAAATGAAAGGGGAGTTTTTAATCTTGTTGAACATCTCTTTTGCATCGTTTTCTCTAATTATATTAGAATTAGTTGTTGTAGAAATCTTAGATCTATAATCATAGTTAGTAACATGTGATTTATTTCTAAGGAACCCATTAATGGTGATAAAACTTAATTCCAAAATAATTAGAGTTCCACAAATTTTTAAAGCTAAACTTTCCGAATCAAGGGCCTTTAGACGGTTCTTGATTTGAGTTAATCCAAATTTTCCCTTTCAAATTCCGTGCTAGAATTGGTAAATTGGAACATTTGAACCCAAACCTCCTTTTTAATCAAGTTAAATCCTTGCTTGTGCTCATTTGGAATTTCGGTTAAATCTAGAATCAATTTAGTCATAATTGTAGTTGTTGTAGTTGAATTTTCATAGTTGTCAAATTACTTTAGCTAGAATCAAGTTGTAGGTTTCAATTTCATTTTAATTGTTTGTCTAGTTGCTAGTAAACCAAACCCTCAAACATCAAAAGATTTTCGGTCAATTTTGGCTAACATAGCCATCGACTCCACTCTTGATTTGCGGTTACAATTTGAATAAGTTTTTAAACTCTACTCGTTTCTATTGCTAGATTGACACAGGTCTCATGGGAGAACACGATAGTGAGAGTACTCCCACTTAAACTACAAGCACCTCCATCGCGGTGAGCGTGGAAAGGACAAGTCACGCGCGTATGTGGGTGATACATTCATTGTATTAAGCCATTCATGATATCTATATATATTGATCATTTATACCTGGATGTGTATTGTGGATATTTATTATCATTCTTCAAAAATTTGATTATCTACTGTGAGCACGTTGACTTTTAGCTCACGTCCACAAGTTTTGGTGCTATTGCCGAAGACTTGAAGGAACAAGCAAAGTGCGAAAACGAAAAAAATTGCAAATCGTCAAAACAAGGTGGGAATTGATCACCCACCTAAGAGGGAAGCATTTACGGCTTCGAGCCTAGGTAATTTCTTCAAACTCAATGTGGATACCATGTTAGGATTTTTATTTCTTTCTTTTCAATAGTTTCTTTTGTTTGATTAACTAGTAGCATTGCATATTGTTAGGAGCATTAGAGGAGTTAGGTTAGTGTGCTCTTTATTGCTAATCGGTGGTAATTTAGCACGTGGAGTGGGAGATTGGAGTTGAAAAGCCGTTGTCCGGTAAAGAGAAAAAGCCATTGTCTGGCATATATATTATTTGTGTATAATGTGTTGACTAAGATTGAGGCATATTATTTATGCATTACATTTGCATGTCCCATTGGGCACGAATTGACAATAGACGCCTTTTACGAGTTGACCCACCATTACTGGCTAACACATCTTCTCCCGGAATTTCATTAGTAGTCGACCTAGGTGCACGTCCTATGGATGACCAAAATCCTGAAGGTAGGCTACCTAATGTTGCTCCACCCAATCCAAATATTTTGCCAAACCCACCGATGGGTGGATTGCCATAACACCCTCCTTTACATCCGGCCCATGGTTTAGGGGGTGAGAACATGGAAAATCCGAGCAACCGTAGGGACATGGGGGCTTCCCAATTTCGAATGAGGGATTTCTTGAACCCACCGCGGCAAGCATCGAGTTCTTGCCTTGTTATTCCGCCTTACTATGCCGCTTTGAACATAAGGCCGGGCATGATGCAATTGCTTCCTCAATTCCACGGAGTTAATTCGGAAAGGCCTTATGCCTTCATCAAGGAATTTGAGGATGCATGCTCCTTAGTGATGGACAACTCGTGTCCACAGGAAATCTTTTTTCTTAAAATCTTTCCATTTTGTTTAAAGGACAGTGCCAAGATGTGGTTCAATTCTTTGAGACCACTTTCCATCCACTCTTAGCAAACTCTTCAAGGAGAGTTTTTGAAAAAAAAAAATTTTCGGAAAATAGAACGGAGGCGATTAGACGCCAGATCTCACAATTTTATTCAATGTTGGGAGAATCATTTTTTCAGTGTTGGGAGCGGTTTAAAGAGCTTTTAGTTTCTTGCCCACACCATGGCTTTGCCGAATGGCACATTATCAACATCTTTTACTTTTCTTTAACGCCCCAACTCAAGCAATTCGTTGAGATTATGTGCGCGGGAACATTTATGGATAAGCAACCTCACAAAGCTTATTCATACTTTGACTACCTTGCTAATTTGGCTCGCGATTGGGCGACTACCGGGACCCAAAATCCCAAAGGTAGACCAAACACGCAAGGGGCGAAATATCAATTGAAAGAAGTTGATGATATGAATGCTAGGCCTGCCACCATGGCGAGAAAATTAGAGGCTCTAGAGTTTAAGAATGTAAGTGCTGTGGGGAGTGAAGAACCTCAGGGAATGTGTTGTGCGGTTTGTGAGACCAAAGAGCATGACACCGTGTCATGCCCGGTTACCCCGGGGATTAAGGAAGCCTTGCATGGCCAAGCCAATGCTATTGGGCAATACAATCGAGGTGGGGGAAACCCCTACTCCAATACTTACAACCCAAGATGGAGGGATCATCCTAACTATGGATGGCGTAATGAGGGGACTTCAAATCCCCAAGCTTATCAAGGAGGGTATAACAACCCTCAATCTTATCAAGCACCTCCTCCACCATCACACCCACAACATTACCAACCTCCACCGGTCACATCATTTCCTACCCAACCTAAACCATTCCAACCTCCACCTCAAGCTCAACCCAACTCATACCACCCCCCACATCGAAAGCTGTTGGAGGATACTCTCCAACAATTCATCCAAACCCAAAGCGGGGTAAACTCACGGGTTGAAAAAACTTTAGATGACATCAAGAGTCAATTGACTCTTCTTACTCAAGCTTTGACCTTTACTGAGAAGGGTAAGTTGCTTGCACAACCTCAACCCAATCCTTCTAGGCAAGTCCATTCCACCGAAACCTTGGCCCAACCTTCAACTAGCCACGAGAATGTTTCGGTCATTACCACTTTGAGGAGTGGTAAAGCCATTGACAAGACCATCTTTCCTAGGGACCTTAAGGGTGGGGTAAAAGTGTCTAAGGTAGATGAGGGGTTGAACATTAATGAGGAAGAGCCTAAAAAAGAAAAAGGGGTTGAGAGAGTGCCAAGTGAGAAGGAGGAGGAGAGTGAGAAAGAAATAAATGAGAGAGAAAAGAAGGAGGAAGGGAATTGTGAGAAGAAAGAGCCGAGTGGGTCCATGCCCAATGGTGAGAAAGTTTTGAGAGAGGAACGTGAGATCTTAGCTCACGCTCCATTTCCTCACCGGTTAGTTAAACCCAAGAATCAATTAAGTTCGGAGATTTATGAGACTTTCAAGTAAGTCAAAATAAATCTACCTCTCCTTGAAGCCATTAAATAAGTTCCCTCTTATGTTAAATTCTTTAAGGATTTATGTACTGTTAAGAGGAGATTAAATATGAGGGAGAACGCCTTTATTACTAAGGACGTCCATTTCGTAGTCCAAGTCAAAACCCCACCAAAGTATAAAGATCCCGGTGTCCTACCGTGACTTGTGTCATAGGAGACCATAGGATAGAGGGGTGCCTTCTAGACTTGGGGTCAAGTGTGAATCTATTGTCGTACTCGGTGTACGAGCAATTGGGGCTAGGTGAATTGAAACCTAGGAGGATTACACTCTAGTTGGCGAACCGATTGATCAAATCCCCTAGGGGAATTGTTGAGGATGTCTTAGTGAAAGTTAAAAAGTTTTATTACCCAGCCGATTTTGTGGTCTTAGATACTCACCCGGTTGTAGATCCCCATGCCCGGAACCATATTCCTATCATTTTGGGGCGACCCTTCTTAGCCACATGTGAGGTCATCATCCATGTGCGGGGAGGTCTTTTGAAATTTTCCTTTGGGAACATATCCGTTGAACTTAACATGTTTAACGCGGGAAAACAACTGGGGGACTTAGAGGACGTCCGGGAGGTGAATCTTATTGACTCGATAGTGCAAGAGCACTTCGAGAGGCAAATGGTAGAAGACCCTTTTGAGAGAATGTTGATATTTAGTGAGGGTCTAGATTGTTTGGGAGATGATGAAGAGGGGGATGTTTTTAATAAGGGTAGTGGTCTAGAGCTGTCCTATCATGGCGATGGGTCAATGGACCTCCACTTTTAAACCTTTGACCCCTAACCCTACCAAGCCCCAACCATCCGAACTAGAGGCTCCTACGCCCGATAGGAAGTCTTTGCCCTCTACCCTTAAATATGTATTTTTGGGTAAAAGTGAATCTTATCCCGTAGTGATATCTTCATCACTTACGGAGGCTCAAGAAAAGAGCTTGTTGGAGGTGCTCAAAAAGCACCGGAAAGCCATAGGTTGGACAATCGCCGATTTGCACGGCATTAGCCCTCTAGTATGCACTCATCGCATATATTTTGAAGAAGGGGCTAAGCCGGTGCGCCAAATGCAACACCAATTGAACCCAACTATGAAGGAAGTTGTGAGGGATGAGATGCAAAACTTCTTGATGCGGGTATTATATACCCAATTATTGACTCTAAATGGGTGAGCCCCACCCAAGTTGTCCCCAAAAAGTCCAGGGTGACGGTAGCTGAAAATGAGAATAATGAATTGTTACCTACCCGAATCCAAACCGGGTGGCGTATGTGTATTGATTACCGTCGCTTGAATGTCGTAACTACTAAGGATCATTTTCCCCTTCCCTTCCTTAACCAAGTCTTGGAACGAATAGTGGGACGAGCTTATTATTGTTTCCTTGATGGTTATTCCGGATATAATCAATTATAAATTGCCATGGAAGACCAAGATAAAACCACATTTACATGCCCCTTTGGCACAGTTGCTTACAAGCGAATGCCATTTGGGTTATGCAATGCTCCCACTACTTTTCAGAGATGCATGATAAGTATTTTTAGTGATATGGTGGAGCGAATTTTAGAGGTCTTTATGGATGATTTTTCCGTATATGGGGACAACTTTGCTCAATGTCTTCAAAACTTAAAGTCGGTACTAAACCGTTGTGAGGAGAGTAATCTTGTGTTGAATTGGGAAAAGTGTTACTTTATGGTGACACATGGTATAGTCCTAGGCCACATTATTTTCGGGAGGGGCATTGAGGTAGATCCCGCCAAGGTCGAGCTTATTTAAAAGCTACACGCCCTTAGGAACGTGAGAGATGTGAGATCTTTTCTTGGGCATGTTGGTTTTTACCGGCGCTTCATTCAATCATTTAGTTCCATTTCTAGGCCCTTATGTGCCCTCTTGGCAAAAGATGCTCCATTTGAGTGGACGCCATCTTGTCAGCTAGCTTTTGATAAGTTGAAAAATCATTTGACTACGGCTCTTATAATCCGGCCTCCGGATTAGAGCCTACTCTTTGAATTAATGTGTGATGCTAGCGACTTTGCTGTGAGGGCCGTGTTGGGCCAACGAAATGAGAAGAAACCTCATGTGCTCCATTATGTAAGCAAAACTTTGAATGAGGCCCAAATAAATTATACCACCACCGAGAAAGGACTGTTGGCTATTGTGTTTGCTTTGAACAAGTTTCGCTCTTATTTAGTGGGGTCTCATGCGATTGTTTTCACCGACCACGCTACACTTAAATACCTCTTGTCTAAACAAGACGCAAAACCTCGATTAATTAGATGGATTCTCCTTCTTCAAGAGTTCGATCTTGAAATTAGGGATAAAAAGGGGGTGGAAAACGTTGTCGCCGATCATTTGTCCCGCCTCCCTTTTGAACACCCTACCCAAGATAACTCTCCTATTTGTGAGACTTTCCCCGGTGAGCAACTTATGTCTTGCCACGCCTTGAATCAAGCCTTAACTCCTTGGTACGCCGATGTGGCCAATTATTTGGCCACAAAAGCTGTTCCTCCTCATTGGTCCGCATTGGACATGAAGCGATTCTTTAGGCTAGTGAGACAATTTTTTTGGGACGAGCCGTATTTGTTCAAATATTGCTCGGATCAAGTTGTACGAGGATGTGTGCCGGATGAGAATTTGAAAGTATAATGAAATTTTGCCATTTTCATGCATGTGGGGGCCATTTCTCTTCGAAGAAAACCGTGGCCAAAATTTTACAAAGTGGACTCTATTGGCCGGCTATGTTTAAAGATGTGCATTTATTTTGTGTGGCGTGTGATGGATGTTAAAGGCTAGGGAGCCTTACTAGGAAACACATGATGCCCCTTAACCCTATCCTTGTCTTGGAGGTTTTTGATTGTTGGAGCATAGACTTCATGGGTCCATTTCCTAATTCTTTTAGGTATCTCTACATCTTAGTGGCCATTGATTATGTTTCCAAATGGGTAGAGGCAATACCGACACGAACCAATAACCACCAAGTTGTGGTTAAATTTTTCAAAGAATATATTTTTTCCAGGTTCGGTATGCCTCGGGCCATCATCAGTGATGGTGGCTCCCATTTCTGTAATAAGCTATTAGGGATACTCATGAGAAAGTATGACATTATTCACAAGGTCAGTTTGCCATACCATCCCCAAACACAAGGTCAAGTCGAATTAGCCAACCATGAAATCAAGACAATCTTGGAAAAGACGATTAATCCATCTCGAAAGGATTGGTCTTTGCGCTTAATTGACGCATTGTGGACTTATCAAATGGCCTACAAAACCATTTTAGGTGCCTCCCCGTACCGTCTTGTGTATGAAAAAGCATGTCACCTCCCGATTGAGGTTGAACATAAGGCATATTGGGCTATTCGGCAATATAATGAGGGGTTGGGTGAAACCGGCGACCACCGGAAGCTACAATTGAACGAGCTAGATGAAATAAGAAATTATGCGTATGAAAATGCCAAAATTTCAAAGGCTAAATGACTCACTCCGAAAACTACAAAATGGAGTTAGTACCCCGCAAGAGTACGGGGGTCGCGATGAAGTATAAACCGGTAATCCGGTATCGTTCTCTCCTAAGGGACCTAGCCAAATATAGGCTTTAACACTCAACTCACACTAACCTAGCCTAGGATCGAATTGCAATTATGTGGGGAATTGAATCTAAAATAAAAGGAAAAAAAAAAGGACCGAAAATTTTTAGGTTTTTGATGGGGTTTTGATTTACTAAACTAGTACAATGAAAATTAAAGCAATTAACTAGGTAATTGATTTAAATGTAAAGCAATTAAAATGGAAAGCTTGGATATGATTGATTCAATCCACCAATTTACAACAAGAATTTCAATAGAGGATTTTTATAACTCAAATCAAGAATCACACCGTGGATTCTTGATTCGGAATATTTTGATCATAAAACCTTGAGTTCATATTTAGTTGAGTGTAGGGATTAAACCAATTAATAGAACCCTAAAAGCAAACCTTATGAATGTGCAAGATTTATACCAATTGTTGAATTGTGCATAAACATTACCAAATGAGTTATGAATCTAAGTTTTCGAATAAATCCAACACCCAACCAAATAGAACTATACAAATCTATGAATAAAACTTTGAACTTCATGAATCCCCATTGAAATACTGGAAAATCCTTGGTGGATCTTCACAATCACACCCAAGAGATGTTTAGCTACTAGAATCCATAATAAAGAGCATAAATGAAGGTAAATCTAACATTAAACTAAGTAAAACTAGTGTTTGGTTGCTAAGAAAATGAGAGAAAATGGCAAGAAAGTGAAGGAAAATATATTACAATGAAAGAAAGTTACAATTTCTACTCCTACATTAACATTACAAACATAAATCTAAGCTAAAAATACACAAAAACATAAAAACCAACCTTGGAGGAGCTTTTCACACCACCCCCTTGGCTGCTACAAACCCAAAAAATCTTTTTCTCCTTCATTTTTTCGAATAACAAAGTTTTTAAGCTCTAGATCTGTATCGACCGATCGATCGGCACTATTCACCGTTCGATCGGCCGATCGAACGGTGATTGTAGCGTTCGATCGGTAAATTCACTGTTTTTATTGTTCACGGGTACTGTTCACGGATCGATTGGTCACTGTTCATCAATCGATCGGCCGATCGATCGGTCACTGTTCATGATCAATCGGGCACTGTTCACCGATCGATCGGTCACTGTTCACCGATCGATCGGTAAATCACCCTCTCTAAAGTTTGTCAAACCAATCGATCAGATACTATTCATCCCTCCACTTTAAAACTTGATTTTCACCACCTTAGAGGCCGATTCAGCCGATGCACATTAGAGAACAAATTGTAGCTCTTGAAGTCTTCTTTCCAATGACACAAAAATCAGATCAATTGGACATCGGAGTAAAAAGATATGGCCCAAATACCGAGACATGTCTGAAATTTTATGAACAAATTATTCGCCTTGAACCCGCTTTGATTATTCATGCTTTCTTTTTGCCTTTATTAGCTTATATAACCTACAAAACACATGCAAAACATACTTAAATAAATATCTAACTAAAATAAGACAATTAATTGCAATATAAGTCTAACAAAGTACAAATTAAGGGCTTATGATTACACTTTTAGGGTGTAATCACTAAAATGAAAGTCCGTCATGACCGACACATTCATTGCAAATCTTTTCATGTTGGTTAAAAAGTTCTTCTCTACAATTCCCGGTTGCATCTCTTTCCGGGACAGTTGAGGAGTAAATGGTTCGACCCCTACCAAATTAGGAAAATCTTTCCCTATGGTGTTATTGAGGTGCAAAATACTAAGAATGACACACCTTTCAAGGTCAATGGGCAAAGGTTAAAGCCTTACTTCGAGCCTTTCTGAGGCAAGGTAGATTGTGTGGATCTCATTGATCCACCAATCTTGACTTGATGATTGTCCCCTATGTGGTCCCGCCCTCCCGTGGTTGTTGTCCCGGTTTCTTTCGTGTTATTGTTGCTTTGAGGACAATGCAACCTCTTAAGTGGGGGGTGGGGCGAGCTTGTTTCGCGCTTGATTTTTGTGTAAATTTGTATAGTTTGGTTTGTTTTCTCTTGTTCTTTTGCAGTTTTTGATGTTTATGTTAGTTTTTGTATAGTCTCTTGAATTTTCTGGGTTTTCCTGTGTATAATCGAATTTTTTTTAGGATTTACCATTTGGATGGTGCGTCCGAAGGCATTTGTCCGTTCGGACGGTGCGCCCGAACACTTACTTTACCGTTCGGACGGTGAATTCGAACGGCCCCGTTGTGTAATCATTTCCCGTTTGGACGGTATCCAGGCGCACGTTGATCATACCGTTCGGACAGATTTTTGACCATTCGGATGATTATTGGCCGTTCGGACGGTGCGTCCGGACGGTATCCAGACGCGTGTCGAACGCATAGCCTCCCCTATAAATAGGCAGCGTCCGTATTGAGTTCAGACTCACTACAGACGCTATACGAGAAGTTTTTGAGAGTTTTGAGAGCTTCTGGATGACAGCGGAGCCCTTTCGGAGCCCGAGCACGCGCCCTTGACTCTTCTGGCCTTTGTTTCATGCTTCCCTAGTTATTCCTGTACCTTTCCTCGCGTATTCTATTCTTTACCTAGGAGACATTATTGAGTATTTAGATTCTTATGGTAGGCAGAGGGGCCCCAGGTGCCCTTCCGGCTGGCCCAGCCCCAGCCTATGACGCCACTCGCTTTGTGTCGGAGGATGCTTTCGAGACATTCTCCCAGACTTGGATTGAGAGGGGTGTTGTACTGGAGCGTTAGATGGACCTATACCAGTTTAGGGACCCCGGGTTTTTGTGGGCCCAGGCATTTCAGGACTGGGGTTGGGTCCCTCTCACTACCTTCATGGGGGAGGCCATATTTACTTTGCTCACCGAGTTTATGGTGAACGTGTCGGCCTGTTGTATTACCCCAGGACACGAGCAGATTACGTCCTGGGTTAGGGGGTTTGACATTGGGATCACCCCCGGCACTTTTGAGGAGTTGTATGGGCTGCCTAGGGTGGCAGACCCTCAGTATGGTTTTCCATCTAGGGGGGCCCCAGATGACTTTAGGGTCATTTCCGACGAGGTTTGCCTCCCAGGCACTGATTAGGGTATGCGTCGGCAGTTGGCGGTTAGCTCATTGCTTCCAATTTTCGCCTCCTTGTACATTTTTTGTTGTCAGTCCGTTTACCCCATTGCTAGGCATTCCGAGGTTAAGAGGGGTAGGGCGAGTCTTTTGTGGGCTATTGGGACGGGTAGGACCATAGATCTCCCGTTATTTCAGTTTAGCGCCCTAGTGGAGGAGTGCTTGCACCCGCGTGCTCAGGGATCCATCCCCTTCGCGGTTCTTTTGACACGGGTGATCGAGACTATATTTGGGGCCCCTGCTGTTGGATTGCCTCGCCTCCCACAGTCGAGGGAGGCCATTGGTAGATTTACCATCCAGCGGGGATTGAGATCTCGCAGACTTCAGCAGAAGCAGGAGCAATTCTAGCCATAGCCACCGCCACAGCCACCGCCACAGCCACAGCCACAGCAGCAGGAGTAGTTCCAGCAGTAGGAGCAGCTAGGCCTTGCTGAGCCAGGCCTTGCTAACCCAGACCTACTAACCTGGGCCAGTATGACCCAGATATTCATCAGCACCAGCAGCATCAGCACTTTCAGCCACCGCCTGTGCCCGATCCGGCATTACAGATGCTAGAGTAGATACGACAGACTTTAGATATGTTAGTTGCGGGATCAGCACGGCAGTCTGTCGACATTGCTAGGCTGGAGGCTGCCCACGCAACTCATTTTGCTTCACTTGAGGGCTAGATTCGAGCCCAGTCAGAGCTGAGTACCGCACTCCAAGGCCAGATCCGAGCCCAGTCTGAGCAGATCACCGCACTCCAGGGTCAAACCAGGATCATAGAGGAGTTATTTGTTGAGGTTCGGGCCCTTAGGTTAGCTGTTGCACCGCCTCCAGATGATGATGAAGATGATTGATAGTCTAGGATTGTGATGCATTTTTGTACACATATAACATATTATTGCATCATGTTTTGTATATTGTTTTGATATAGTGGATTATGGTTTGAGCTTTCTTTACCGTACATCATTTATTTTTGTATCCCTTTGTTCTTTATCTTGTATTTTTGAATTGTTTAGCCACAGGTGTTCTCAGATTTTGGTTTATCTTACTCGCCTGTAACATTTTGATGGGGATTTTGGTAGTGTATGGTATCAGTATTAGTCTTCATTTCTCTCACGCATCTAATTACATCTCTTATTATGCATGCTTTGCTAGCTTTTGCGATAGATGCGTTGACTCCTCATTTTTGATACACTATAACACCGTTTTTGACATTAAGACCCAACTTAGATTGAGATGGACTCGTTGTCTTACTTTCGACTCTATGGAAAGTACTTGATTCATGCATTGGTAGAAAGTTATACACTTTTCACATGAGTTATGCTTTGCAACATATTTTTGTTACTCTACTTTGCATTTTCGTCTATACGTAGTGGAGATTATCACCTTGTGAGCTTTAGAACGTTTACCGTCTTTTTGAGAGTTTACATTTACTCAAGGATTGATCTTTCACCCTCATTTCTTTTGAATAACTTCTTTATGCTTGCATTTGATTCATAAAATGAGTTCTGATATTGACATTGACACTTTTCTCTATGTGGAATATTATAATTTGGCATCTTTATGTAATTCTAAGCCCATTTCCTTCTTGATAGCCGTTATCCTTTTTTCTTTCATCATATAACCCATTTATCATTTCATTTATCACCAACTTCTTCCTCGAAAGATATCACTGAAATTTTTGTACTTTATAAACCTATTCTATACTATGTTGGGGAAACGAAGATAAAAATATATATATATATATATATTGGAGCCACTAGAAGTGGCTCCCAGATCTTTACTTTATAGCTCAAGGAAAATCAAATCTCTAGAATCATTGCCATACCAAGGTGGCGCCACTAGTAATGGTGCTATGCCAAAAATTGGCTAGGCGCCACTCTTAGTGGTGGCACCTTCTCCAAAATTTGGCCTATAAATGTTGGGAATTTATACTAAAAGACATGCTTTGTGAAGTGACTTTAGTATTTATTAATAAATTAGTTATTCCATTTTAATGAGAATCTGTGTGAGAAATGTTTGCATTGCGTTATTTATTTAATGATTATGCATGTGTGTCTCTTATTCTATATAGTAGATGATTTGGTGTGTAGAGTACGACTTACACACGGAAGATCAGATCATCGGTTCTTATGGAATATAAGTTAATCGTTCGCAGTCTTAGATGGAAATGGACACACCATCAGTAGGACTGTAGTACAAGGTTTTAATAGGTCTGTCTTGACTGTGGGGAATGGTATAGTTTCAACTCCTTGCACTAGTACACTTTGTGTGTATTGAACAGGACCGTGTTGGGGTAATTGTTTTTATACTGACTATATAAAACAATTAATACCTCATGATTATTATGAGTGCTTATGCTCTTAATCCTAATGTAATAAATAGACACGTGCATGTAGTATTTATTGTTTTGATTCATAGAAGAGTGAGATTCTTTAAGGGTCAATAAACTCAGTGAGTTGGACAATGACATTACGTGTATGGTGAATATTTATTATTGATGGAATCTACGTCCCGGTATAGGGATTGATGATACCCCCTTGAGGATGCTTATAAGTTTTGATTATGTCAAACCCTGCAGGTGGATTATGAATCCGACATATCAAATAAGTTAAGTGGAAGGTCTCAAGGAATTAAATAAGTCTATTAAATTTAATTGTCAGTAATTTAATTTAATAGACGGGTATCTGTAATCTTAACGTGGAGAGATAAATAAGCATTTAATAATATGGAGCTCGAAATATAATTTCTAGTATAACAGGGAGTGCAATTATAATTCCTTAGTGGTATGAATTATAATTTACATAAATAAAGATTAATCCTGGTTGGATTAGGAATCCTTATTTGTGTAGGAAGCCCTAATTATACTAATCCTATGGTCCCTGTTGTAGCCTATATATATACGCGCTCTAAGAGCTGCTAGGGTTACACACTCTACACATAATTGAGAGATACACGATTTTGTGAGGAAGAGAAACCCTAGCAGCAGCGAGCCCACTCTCTATAGAGCAAGGCGTGTACGAGGAATACAGCAGAAGTCCGAAGGTTGAGTTCGAGCTTGCTGATTCGTGCTTGGTGCTGATTCTTGTTTTCGGGATTAAACTAAAGAGATCTCGAAGGTACGATTCTAATCACGTAGATTAGGCTATGCTAATCAGATCAGTTTTTTTTTTTGGTAGTATGCGTATACACTATAGCCAGGTCGTGGGAAATTCCGCAGTCCCCAACAATAAATACAAACCACCCCCCAGCGAATTCTAGGTCTAAAAAATTGAAGCAAAGCTGTGCCAAACTCTCTACAGCCCTCGAAATTCCTCAAAACCCTAGTTCTCTCAAAAGCTATAGGCCCCCTCTAGCCCTAAACATTGGAACCCTAGCTTTCTCACTTTATTGAAGATCAAGTCCAGCCCTTAGAAGAAATTGAAGGCTATTACAAGGTTCAAGAAAGTCCTCCATTGAAGCATTCAAGCTAACAATAAGATCAGGTAGGGTTTTATTTACTTTTCTATAATCCCCCTCTCTATCTTCTCCCCCCAGTCCACTTGGACTATTATTCTATTTTAATCTCTATCTCCAAACCCCCTCTTCTTGCATTTTTGAAACAAGAGGATCTTAGGTCTATGCCTAGGGGAAGCTTTGGGGAGATTACTGTGTCGGGGGTCGTCCTTTAGCCTAACCAATCACGGTATGATGTTAAAGCACCTTGTAATGTGGTGAAACCTTCAACCTTGTATGTTCACAACCACAATGTATTATATCTGTCATGTTCATACATTGTTCTTATTTTCAAACTCACAACCCTAGGGTGATTGTAACCTTCTCATGGTTAGGGTTTCCCTAGGAAAGTGACATATTCAAAATGGCCACCAAGGTCCACATTAGGGTTTCAAGCTCTAAGTTGTTTTCAAAATTATAACCATAAAGTGATTCTAGCCTTTTCATGGGTAGGATCACTTTACGAAAGTGACATATTCAAAGTGGCCTCCAAAGGCCACATTAGGGTTTTAAGCCTAAAACATCTCTCTCAAAATCTAGTTTTCAAACCGCTTTAAGTTCTATATTCAAAAGCTTTATCCCAAAATTAGTCCAAGAGTTATTTTCTTGAAGCCCTAAAAGTCCATGATTTAGGAAATCCTAGCTTTGCTCCATAAACTTCATTCTTACATCATTAAATTCATTACATTAAAATGATTTTCAAAGTTTTTATTGCATCATGCTTTACAAAATTACATAACTCTTCTGAGTTACTTTCAAAAAGTGTCACATAAAATTATAGGTTTCAAAATGAAAAAAAGCTTTGTATGACATCATAGAGATCGTCAAATCAAATCTTTCTATTTTGATAACTAAATCAAATCATTCCATTTTGAAAACAGGATCAAATCTTCTATTTTTGAAAACCAAATCCAATATTCTATTTTTAGAAACAAAATTCAATTCTCTATTTTTGGGAACAAAATGAAACTTTCCTCTTTCCTTTTTCAAAACTTTCCTAAAAGGAAACTTTCCTTTTTCAAAACTCCAAATGTAACACTTTAATTTTTCAACTAAAAATCATACCTTTTCATATTGCATCAAATCAAATCTTTTCTACTTCACGACATCCTTCCTAAACCCTAGGTTACTTTCATCCCAAATCATTTCCAACCCTAGGTCAATCCGAACTTAGGCTAATCCAACCCTAGGTTAACCAAACCTTAGGTGGTCCAACTCTAGGTTAGCCTAACTCTAATTGGTCCTACCCTGGGTAAACCTAACCCTAAGTTACCTTAACCTTAGTTTGCCAAACCTAGGTTAGGAGACTTCAAGATTGTAACTCTGGGACCCTTTTTCAAACTCCAATTTCAACCCAAAAATATTTTAAAAAGCTCTTTCAAACTTGTCTCAATCCAAAATGGCTAAACACTTGCCATTTTTCAAAAACTATTTCTAAAATGACATCAAAAACTCACAACCCTAAGGCGATCCTAACCTTTTCATGGTTAGGGTTTCCTATGTAAAATGATACATCAAATGAAATCTATAGGGTTCACGTTAGGGTTTCAAACCCTAAATGTTTTACAAAACTTTTTTCCGACAACTATTTTCAAACATCACATTTTTTAAACAACCCTAGGTCTTCTATGGTGAAGGTTGTCCAAGATCAAGTGAGATATTCAAACAATGGAAGTTTTCTAGCCCTTATTTCTAAAAATGCTTTTTAAAACTTATGGTCCTGAAGGAGTTTAGTTCTTATACAACTAACCTCTCAAAGGCAATGAAACATCAACATCCCTTTCATAAGGTACATAAAAAATAGTTTTCAAAAACATTTTCAAAATAAGTTCACAAGGGCTTTTCGAAATCCAACCTTAACTTTTTTTCAAACTCTTTTTCAAATTGCATCATGCATTCATACATCCAAACAGTGATGACAAACCTCTTTTCAAAATCTTTTCAAAGTGGACACAAATAGATATTTAGGAATCGGAGATTCAACTGAGTAAATATAAAGTGATATGACATGTAGGTACCGTAAGGACGGGGTAGGGTGATAATATTCGATTATCTTCCTTACACTTAATCAACCTTCAAACCTAGAATTACTGTTTTCAAAGACCAAAATGGAGTCATTTTTTAAAAGTGCTTAAACATTCTCCAAAGATTGCCAACCAACTTGTTTTTTCAAAAACCCTTTCTTAAGAAAGTTCTCCAAAACCTTTTGAAAAACCCTAAGTTTAGTCTTCGAGCTTTACTTAGTTTTAGGTGACCCAACACACTTTTATCAAAGTTAGGTAGCGAATTAAATTTTTTTTCAAAAAAGTCCTTAATCAAATCAGTTTCAAGCTCAAATCTCATCACACTCGTTCTCTTAGAAGGGTGTGTTCTAATAGACAGAGTGTCTAGTTTCGTTCAAGTCAAGACCCAAACTCGGGGCTAAACACTGGGGCACGACAGAGGGAGAGGAAGAGAGAATTGACATTTTTCAAGATAGTGATTACTATCAAGATAGTGAGCCTATCTATCACTATCATGCAAGATACTCTTTTCATGCCCTATTTTTTAAAAATTTGCTTGATTGCTTTGCATGATTTTGGGTTCAAAAATATTTTTACATATGCATGTCTATTGATGTTGAACTCGTTACTAGTGGCGAATGGTAGGCAACTCCATATAAGTAAAGCATCCACGCATTGGTGTGGGGTGATCTCTACCCAACTATATATTTTGTATATTAGTGTATGTTATTTGTATATCATTAGATTTTCTGTTTGGTTGTTTTAATCATGTTACTTAAGGTTATTTGTTAGTTTTTAGAAATTTTGATTTTTTTCCTAGCTAGGAGGGGTGGCATTTGGTATCCCTGCTTTTTTTTTTTTTTTTTTTCTTATCCCATTCTTTGTTTATTTTGCAGATGTTTTCATGCATTGAGGACACTGCATTGCTTTAAATGGGAGGAGGGGTGGGAAAAAGTAGTTTGGTTTTCTTTTGATTTGTTTTTGCATTAAAAAAAAATATTATATATCTTGTTACATATATCAAAACTTGTTATGCTTTATTGATCAGTCTCAGGTGTGGTTCATATTAATTATCTTTCAAACACTTAAATTTCTTCGATAAAGGTTTGAGTATTATATGGTTCAGGTATTACGGTTTGTATCTTTGACACACTTTTTTCTATGTTTTTCTTGATTAGTAATTATTGGATATGTTGAGGATTATATTATGAGGAGCCATATCTATATTTATGTCAATGTAATATTAAATTTCAGGATGTTTTGAGTCATACATTGGACTAAAGTTGAATTTAATTGTTGATTCACCTTGTTATTGCGATGCATTTTAAGTTTTTGTTATAAAATTATTATAAGAAAGAGATTACATCGTTGTGCACTAGCATGCTATATGACATCTTATGTTGATATTTTGTGCATTCATATCCTTAAAGAGTGAAATTTTATCTCGTGAGCTTTAGATCTATTTTTTTTTTTTTTTTTGCTTTTCAGAGTAGATTTCCATTTACTCAAGGCTGTTTTATTCATCTTTCATTCTTTCAATAGCTTTCATTATATTTTGTTTTGATTCATATGTTTGATAATAGTTGGAGATATTAACATTTATACTTTTTTGAATTTCAAACTTGAAATATTTCAGATATAATGCTAGGCCATCTTACTTCTTTTGAGCCGTTCATGCCCTGTTTCTTTCTCTTGATTCTCATACACTTGTGATCATTGAAAAAAGTATATCATTGTTGAAATACTTTTATGATAGAAAGGTCGATATCATTATTTATAAAAGCTTGTAAAAGTAAAAGTTGTATAGAGTTGAAAAAAAAAAGAAAAAAAATATATTTGTGGAGAGAAAGCGAAAAAAAGGAAGTTTGTAAGAAAAAGAAGAAAACTAAATGTGTTAAAAAGTTAAGAAATTAGAAGTGTTTGCTTATTAATTATCACATGGAGTGTACATGTATGTTTTGAGTCTTTTATCTCTTTCTTTTTCCCTATCCATGGCTCTTCTTTCACAATGCCTTAATTGATCCAAAAATATACATGAGTTGAAAATTCTTTTGAGTATAAGTCATCTATATCAATTCTTTAATTAGCATTTTAACTATGAATATTCTTTCATGAAGCTATGCCAAATCAATACACTTACATCTCTGCGGTTTTTTATATTAGATTTTTTTTTTTATGTTTCATTTACACTTACTCTTATGATGAGCTTTTCATGGAGAGGCCCTTGTGTTCATGTTTTTTGTGAGTGTATGAGTATTGAGATTTGAATCAAAGCATAAATGATATAATTGCATGATCTTGAGACAATTGAGTTGTATGTCATTGCTAGTACACTTTTTTGTGATTCTTTCTTAGATGTTTTATGCCTTAACCTTGCATGATTTATAATTTAGGGTGAGCTAAGAATTATCTTACGTAAGTTATGTATGTCTCATGTATTCTTATTATTTTCACATGACATGAATAAATGTTTATGGGTACTATCACTGCATGCCTAGGAATTTAAAAGCTTGGTGCATATGCTAAATGCACCATGACTTCTAAAAAAGTAGAGATTATCTTTTTGGTTTTTATTATTTTGCTGGGGATTAGCAAAAAGCTAGTTGGGGGGGTGTGATTGCGCTTCAAAAGTGTAATTATATGACCTTAACTTATGATTTGTTAACCTTAGTTTAGGATTTTATATAACTTTTTTGTTATATTTTATTATTAATTAAGTTTATTTTGCTTTTCTATAGGTTTTGAGCTTAAATTGGAGGACTTTGGTCACAATTCAGGCAAAGGTTTCAAGAAGATTCTATCAGAGTACAAACTACTGAAACTGTGGTAGAAGCTGCTAAAGTACGCAGAGCTGAAATTTTGGAAGATCATATCTCTTAAACTAGAAAAGCTCCCAAGGTCTATAATATATCGATTTCATATAACTTTTCGAGACTTATTCAGTTATATAGTTCTAATGCTTGTTCGGATGCGAGCTAATCTATCTAAATGGTTTATGAAAATCTACAAATTTCTCTTCCTACGAAAGTCAAGATTGAGGCCTGTTTTGGGAAATATTTAGTTTTTACAAGTTTTAGGTTTCTTTGAAAGCTTTAGGAGTAGATTAGAGTAGAAATTGATATAGCTTTCATAGGTTTTCAATTCCTGCAATTAGATTTCACAGTTTTTCAATAAATTATATATTATTTTGCGTATCTATCTTGGTATTAAGTAGCTAGATTTTATCTTGGGATCAATTGTGAAGATTAATTAAAGATTTTGAATGAACAATAGAGGTAAATTGAATTTTAATGTTTAAATCTTCTTCTTCTTCATTATTTGGGATCAAACCCTAGATATTTACTAAAAGTTAGATGTTTGACTATGTTTGATAATACTTATGTATGAACCTGTGTACTGCACGAATCGATGGTATGCATCTTTGATTCTAAAACTGCTTCAATCTATAGTAGATATTTATGAAAATCTAGATATTTGATTATGCTTGATAACAAGTCGATGGTATGCACCTATGATTCTAAACCAGATTTATTCTAGATTTGATTGTAAAAGGATACTTGTGTTTATGGCTAAATCTTCTAAATAAAAAAACTCACGACGTAGTCAATGTTTTGAGTTATCAAAAGCCTTCATTAGAATTTTAGGTGAAGCAATTGATTGGATTAGTTGGTTTCAAGACTTGTTTTTATTAATTTAGAATCGTTTTCATAGTTTAGCTTAGAATAATCGAACTTTGTCTCAACACTATTTTCTTTTTATTTTATTAGAATGTTTTTCCGGGAATTCTGGACCAAAGTGAGTTATCCTGAATGCGCTAACCCTCTTTCTTGTGGATCGATCTCGGACTTCACCGATTTAATACTACATCGCAACAATAAAATGGTGGATATAAATTGCATAGATTTAGAGTGATCAATCAGCATACATGTGGGGTTGCTTACCTGACACAAGTATTTTCCATATATAAATAATAATAAATGATGATTACCTTTGTTAAGAGAAATAAGAATTGCATATTGAATTGTTGAATTGTTGTGTACATAAGATAGTCTATTTATATTACAATAGAAAAGAGGAAGAAGTATATTCTAACCAATGTGAAACAATTATACATTACAATATATTCTTTAACAACCACCGGCAAACTCAAGGTGTAGAGCAGAAACCAACTTGGGTTTGGAAATAAATCTTGAAAATTGTCAAGTGCATGGGCTTTGCTGAAGATATTGATAGTCTACTCAGTAGAAGATACATAACGGAAATTAAGAGTACCACGAACTAGATGCTGACGTATAAAATTACAGTCAATCTCGATATGTTTGGTGCAATCACGAAAGATATCATTGTGAGCAATCAGAATAGCACTACGATTGTCACAATAAAGTGTGGTAGCTGTAAAATGAACAACAGCAAGATCCTCGAGTACTCATTACAACCAAAGAAGCTCCTAAACAGTATTAGCAAGAGCTCGATATTCAGGCTCAGTACTAGAGCGAGCGATAATAGTCTATTTCTTGTTACACCAATAGATAAGTAAGTCACCTGAGAAGAAGCAGAAACTAGTAGTCGACCAACTATTAGTAGGATCACTAACTTAATCAACATCAGAGTAGGTATGAAGCTCGAGGATAGAATGAGCAAAGTAATGAAGCCCATGAAACAGAGTACCCTTAACATAGCGAAGGATACGAAGCACAACAGCATAATGAATAGAACAAGGAGCAAATAAAAAGTGAGTGACAAGACAGATGGCATACAGAATGTCAGGATGAGTAACAGTGAGATAGATGAGATTGCCAACCAATTGACGGTGGAGAGTAACATTAGAGAGAGATACGTCCTGCAGAGGAGTGAGTTGAGCATTGGCTTCAAGAGGAGTAGGTACAATTTTACTATCTGTAAGGCATGTACGAGCTAGAAGATTTGAAGTATACTTGGCCTGAGAAAGATAGTAGCCATCGGAATATGAGGAAATCTTGAGACCTAAAAAGTGTTGGTCCAAAGTGATAACCCAAAAGGGGGGTGAATTGGATTTTTCAAATTTAAAGACAATGACACCAATACATAGAATATATGAAATCAATGGAACAGTGATTCAATGCAAAATAAGAATAAAAGAAAGATAATAAAATGATGCAAGCAAGATAATGTAGTGCAAAGAATAAAACAGAGCAAGGAAGTCATTGAGATTTTATAGAGGTTTAGTATTTCTTTACCTACGTCCTCTCTTTCTCGATTCCTTTGAGGGGATTCTTCACTATGTAAAAATTCTCTTTACATAACTTGCCAATTCTCTAAGTGCTCAACTCACTTCTTATAAGAGTTTATACCAAACTCTCACACCCCAAGTAATTTTGTCCAAGATTCACTCAAGCTTACAAGTGTTTTTGTCCAAGAACATTTAAATTTACAAGTTTCAACCCAACCCAAGAATAATAAAGGAGTTTAATACAATGAGTACTCTCACAAAGAGTAAATGTACAAGTTGCAGCTCAATAAATAATCTCACAGATAAGGAATAAGAGGAATAAATCAGTGAAGAGCAGAGAATGTATTTGAATATGCTGCATGGCCTTCATGATCTTGTATTATCTTTCTTAAATGCTTTTAAGATCATATATTTATAGCCTTGTATCTATTCCAACCATTAGAGAGTGGAAAGAGTGCATTTAATATGAATTGAGTGTTGCAGAATGTTTAAAAAAGTTACCGTTACTGCCCAGATTTCTTTTAGGTGTCGACACCTTCCAATGGGTGTTGACACTTGCTGCTTAAGTTCTCCTTACCCGACCTTTTTGGAATTAGATGTTAGCACCTTTAAAACTAGGTGTTGACACATATTGGTGAAGATTTTCTTTTTTGAGCTCTTTGGAATTAAGTGTCAGCACCTCTGATGTGAATGTCAATACTTGCTGCTTGACTTAATCTTCCTAACCTTTTTGGAGTTAAGTGTTAGCATCTCTTGAACTAGGTGTCAACACTTGTTGCTTTCAAGTTCAGTTCTTCAAGGCCAGAAGTTTAAAAGGTGTCAACTCCTATGAGAGGTGTCAACATCTCTATTTCTTTAAGCTTTTTCTTTAACTTATCCAAATAGCTTCAGTCACTTCAGTTGCTTCTTCAATTGATCCACTAAGGCTTTTATTGCTTCAAGTTTTCAAAACTTTTTCTTCAAATATCCTTGGACAAGTAGAACAACTTCAATCTTATCGAGATGAACTTGATCTAATAATTCTTTGAAATAATCATCTATCATTCTTCAATTTTTTTAGTCCACCATGATAAGCATGCAAGGATTTTCTTCTTTCATCTAAGGCTTATTGATTGCTTTGAGCATCTTCATCTTCTTGTAGGTCAACCAATCATCCAATCAACACATTCAACCTCATTTTGTCAAGCTTCCATACTTTAAACTTTAAACCACCTTTTCATGATGATTATTTTTAAACAAGGAGTGAGATGGAAATAATAAATAAATTTTTGCACATTAACTAAATTCATTAGTAAAACAATATAATGTTTTATTATTATCAAAATCAAGGCATGGAGTCAACAAAAAGTAGTTGAGAGAGCCTAAATCTTTCATTTCAAAGTGCTTGCTAAGAAATATTTTGAGATTAGCAATGCCAACAAGGTCATCCCTAATGATAATCTTATCATTAACATAGAGAAGAAGAAGAATAGTGCCCTGTGAAGTCTTGCGGATGAAAATAGCTAAATCACAAGAGCTGGACAAGAACCCAAAGTCTCCAATAGTGGCACTGAACTTGGCAAACCATGCCCGAGGGTCCTGTTTAAGTCTGTAAAGAGTATAATGAAGTTCACAGACTTGATGAGCAGATGACCATTGGGGAAGGCATTTTTTATATCATTTGATAGAGACCCCACTTGTGGATCGCAGTAACTGCAAGTAAACTCCTAACGGAAGTGAGACGAGCAACAGGAGCAAATGTCTTCTCATAGTTAATTCTATACTCCTATGTAAAGCCCTTGGCAACAAGACGAGCTTTATGACGTTGACTAGAGTTGACGTTAAATTGAGTTAAAAAGAAATACCTTGGAAAATTATTATTCTCCCAGCAATCAAATCGTTTTCAGTCAAGATCCTCTTTTACTTGTTAAAACTCTTGTTTTTATTTTGTCATTAGATAATCAATCTCTTTAAAAAAAAAACTAATTTTCTTTTCTCTTTTTTGAGTTTTTCTTATGGGTTTTTATTCGTTTAAAGTGAAAATTCTTGTACATAAATCGTTTTCCCCGATGGTGGACCTCAGACTTGTTCGCAATTGCATGACTGTGGTGTAGCAATACTCGGACAAGTCCGAGGTTGATCCTCAGGGAAGACACTTTGTGTACAAGAATTCTCACTTTAAACAGATAAAAGCCCACAAGAAAAACTCCAAAAATAAAAAAGAAAAATGATTTTGTTTGAGGAGATTGATTATCTAATGAAAAAATAGAAACGAGGGTTTTAACAAGTAAAAGAGGATCTTGGCTGGAAACAATTCGATTGACGGGAGAATGATAATTTTCCAAGGTATTTCTTTTTAACTCAATTGAACGTCAACAACTTATGACATTAAATCGAAAGATTTCGCAGTGAAAACCAATTTAGAATCCAACCCAACTTCGTTCAATATTTTTAGAAAATAGATTCGAAGTGCTCATATCAGGGACCTAAGCAATACCCATACAAGATCAAGTCACGCATGAACACTCAAAGATATGATCATAAACCCTTGATTTTGACAGAAAAGAATGAAGAAGAGGAGGATTCATTGTTTAAAAGATGAAACGAGAAAGCCCGATGAAATATCTTGTTAAACTATCACTCCCCGAACAATCTTCATGGTTCTCGCCAAGAAGAAAATTAGCTACTACTCATCATAATGAAAATCAAAAATTTTATTGAAAGACGAATGCTTGATTACACTAATAATGGAGAAACTAAAGAAACCCTTAAAAAAACACACTCAAAACTCTATTCTAAACTCCAAATTTGTAACTGCCCTTTTAGGAATCGAGCATAGCTTTATATAGGAGTTGAGAGAGAATCACAGCTAAAAAGGAAAGTTGCCAAAAACAACTTCCTGGTGGTGGCTGTGGCGCCAGAGGAGCGACAAGGCAGTGCCAAGCTTCTGCCTCGAATAACACCTTTTGGTCGGTTATGGCCACGGTGCTAAGGGAGCTTCAAGGGAGGGCCAAGCTTCTGGTTTTCTTCAGTGCATCTCGCGGCAATGCCAAAGGAGCACTGAGTTATTATTTTGAGCTATTTTCAACTTAATTTCTCATAAAAGCTACACAAAACACAAATAACTTAATCAGAACTCATAAACTTCTAACTAAAGCTAAAACAACTATCCTAAGGCTTCATAATGCACTAATTAGTGAGTAAAGATTACACTTTTGAATTCAATCAGGAGCCATCTAACTGGGTCTTGATTTTATAAACCCATTTGCAACCAACTAGAGTTTTACCCAAAAGAAGGTTAATCATATTCCAAGTGAGTTTTTTCAATGCATGCAACTCTTCTGCCATTGCTTGTTGCCAAAAACGGTTAGAATTGGCCTCACGGTAAGATTGAGGTTTATGAAGAGAGAGAATGGTGGAAAAGCAATGATACTCACAAAGATGAGTAGGTATGTCTCTCACCCATGTAGAATGATGAAGAGAACAATCAATAGAGTGATCATTAGATATAGATGTGGAGGTGGATGTAGAGACAGGAGGCTCAGGAAGAGAAGAGCCAGGAGCTATAGGACCAGGATCTACTGGTGAAACAGGCACCTTGGGAGAAACCATAGAAGTAAGCTTACTTGAATACACTAAAAGGACATCAAGAAATAATGAAACAGATGGATTAGTAAAAAATGGTGAAGTAGACAGAGAGAGGAGCTGAAACTGAGATGAGGAAAACATTTTAGGTAGTAGTTTTGGTGGGGGTTTTGTTTTGTTTTGGGAGAATGGTTAATTGGTGGATGTTTGAATGAATGTTTTGTTTTGGGAGATTGGTTAATAGGTGGACATTTTAATTAATGCTCTAATTAGTCTAGCTCATAATTGTTCTAACTCTTATATATATATATATATATATATATGTTAAATGGTTTGATATTTGATATCTCTTTTGTGAGCTATGTATGTTGTTACATATGTGTTTGGTTAAAGGGAAGTGGAGTGCATGACTTATACACTACTACATGTTTTACAAACTGATCTTGATAATGGTTTATAATTGCTCTTGCTATCCTACACTTGTATTTTATAGTTGTGTTGAGTGTGCAGGTTATCAAGCAATAAGATTAGAAGCATTCAGTTTGTTCTTGGACTTGTCTTATAATTCAATGTAAATGGGTGGGATGTAATAAGTGTATTTTGAGTTTTGCAACAAAAACAACAAGAGGAAGATTGTTAAGAATTTGGTGTCATGTGAACCAAAACTATGTAATTTAGTTATTTTCTTGTAATAGTACAAGTCCAAGAGCAAGTCAGAGCATGACAAGGTCAAGTAGTAGGCATTGGCTCAAGTAATGTTTGAATGGGCCGAGCCATTGCAAGAAGAGGGAGCCTGCAGAAATTACTAAGGCAATCGCTTAATGGAAGGCTTGATACTAGCTCGAGCCATGTTGACCAGAGCGAACTAGGATGGCTCGAGCAATGCTATCTTGCATAACTTCTACAGGACTACAGCAATGACCACTTGAAGTTAGTTTGAACTTGGCTTGAGCGATGTTATGTTGGCTCAAACAATGCGTAGAGTTAAGTTTCGATTTGGAGTCTAGTCCAGCCATATCCAAAGTCTTTCAATTGTTGAGGACTCATGTATCAAGGTTTCTAAGCCAATCAAAAGATAGTTCCAGCCTACGTTTTGTGAAGACTTACAGATGTTATAAGAGCTTAAAGAATTGTATGTATTCAATAACTCTTGGATGAATAGAAAAATACTAAGAAGAGCTTTAGAGAGATTATGAAAAGAAAAAAAAAGGTGAAAAACTTATTGATGATTATATGAGCATAAAGAGATTCTTCACTGTTGATTCTAAACTGAAAAAAATCAGAACGAGATCATCTTAGTGGATTCTGAAGACGAAGAACACCATAGTAATTTGGTGTTGAAGTCGAAGCATAGAGAGCAAAAACTCAAGTGGTCAAGCAAGTAGTCTTAAATTTGGATTCGTGGAGATTCGGATGACAATTGTGGAGTTCAGCTGTTAATGGTTGCAATTGTGGAGTTTAGTTATTAATGGTTGTAAGTTGTATTTGTGTAAACTGGTTAACATATTAATGCTTGGTTTGCTGGATGTGATTTTTTTTTTCAAATTGGGCTTTCACGAGAAAAGATTGTATCTCTTTTCCTGATTGCTTGTGATTGTTTTTGCATGCATTGCATATAGTGATCACATAGACATAGTAACATAAGTGAATCTAGGTAATACGGAATTTCAATATTAGATTGCAATTTTTTGTAAAATGATAATGAATCATAAAAAATTGGAGGAGAAATCATTAGTTTTCACAACCACCAAATAATAAATAATGATTTTCTTTTCAATTTTTTTGCTCACCAAATTCATAAACCAAACATGAGCTTAGGTGGAGCGTGAGGGAAGCCCCGTAGAGATGGCCAGGTTTCCTTTGTTGAAAAGTAAACTTGATATTTTAGATATTCAAGACACATGCATTAAGTGACTCATGTAAGCATCGTTTATTAAAGTATTTTGATGCGTGTACATGGTTAGATGCATGTTAAGGAAAGTATATAAAGATTTTTTTATCCTAAGTGCTTGTATTTATTAGCCCATCATATTTTCAAACATCCTCCCTCTCGGAAAGTGCTTTTGCTATCAAACATCGGCCAAGGGCATTTTAACAATGCAATTTATCACTTGAATCATATAGTTGAACGAGAGTTAGTTTAATTTTAAATAAAAAAATAATCAAAATAATTCTTTGTTACAAAAATGTCATTAACATATCATTCTGTTTAGATTTTTCTGTACAAGCTTTTTGAAAAAATAATATTTTTCTTACTTTGATGATTTATGTATTCTTCTAGAGTAATATTTTCTTTTTTATTTTAAAGTGGTAGGCCAACACTTAGCAACATCATTCAGATGATAAATTTTATATGAATTTTCTGCTTCTATAGCATTATCCTATTTGTGTTTTGGATGATGATGGATGAATGAGTCACCGGATATATTACACTACATATAAAAGGAAATGCTATTCTTTTAAAAAATTGTACAAAAAATCTTACCAGATTGATGTGACAGTAACATTTTTTTAATTGAAAACCATTATGATAGGCGTTTTATTTTAAGTTGTATGATTCTCACTAAATTATATTATTCTAGTAATAAATTATGTACACATTTTCTGTTTGCGTAGCATTATCCAAATATAAATTCGGCAATTCATAGTATTAATACTAATACACGATAACGGCAATACGGCATAACCCCTTTTATTTTGACGACTCAACATTCTATGGCCCTAACTAATGCAAGGCATAGGGCCTGAAAGAGTCAAGAGTTGAGTTTGCAAGTAATATTGGGGAGGTGGTATGTTTTTGTATGGGCCTGAAGAGCTCTTCTCTGGTGAGGTCTTTAGTGACTTAAACGAGAGCAAACCCTTGCCTCTTTATAAACTCGGCCTGGTCGACAAAAATAGCCCGTGCTTGGGGCACAGTGGATGTCTTGTGAGCACAAACAAAACCCTTCCAGAGCACACCCCTCCTTCATAATGCTCACCCGGCCCCCATCTGATCTCAATCCAAGAAGTTTGTCAGTCCAGTCGCTAGAGAAGAGGCCCGATGGATCATACATCTTTTTAACCTTCACGAACGCTCCTGCATTCCTGTATTTCTCGATCGCTCCTTCAAACGCCACATTCCGGTTCTTTCCCCAGTGGGGGAGTCCACCATACTTGAACAAACCAAGCTGCTCCACCTCCTCCAGTATGTCTTCATAGAGCCTAGGGCGCATAGGGTCTTTGCTCCGATAATACGTGATATCAAAGTCTACGGCGTCTTCTTGTTTGCCCAAGTAAGCACTCGAAGCCTTAACATAGCGCATGAGGAATCCACTATACAGCTCTAAGCCACACATGGCTTTAGGCTCTAACTCAACTAGCTTCTTTACGTCCTGAATGAAGCTTTTGACTTTGGACAAGCTGATGCTGAATGCGGTTTGGTGAAAGAACAGGCCCTTAACTCTTGGGTCCCATGGACAAGCAGTGAGCAGTGCATCATCAAGGCTATTGAGGCAGGATCCGGAGGACTGGAGGCGGTTGTTATATCCAACTACGGGATACCCCGTAAACACAATACCTGTTAAAAAAATTCAAATATTCATTTTTTTGTACTCCAATTATATGATTATCTCTTCAACTCAATTAAGTACTTAATATGGGTGTCTAAGGTCCATACATTACTTACTTAGTCTGGTTCATAATAATGTTGATCTCCTATTAGAGGGTCCATTCTCAGTTCAAATTACTTTCGTGCCATCCCTTGGAAGTTCATAAATAATAATGCTGTTTTCAGAAACCTAGGGTCTATTCTACGTAGCCAAACAGGCTCCAACTCCCCAAGGCATGCAAGTTAACCAGTGAAATTTAAAAAAAAAAAAAAAGGGGCACGCAATACAAGAGACAGTACAAAGATGCATATATACGTACTCATTGGTTATAGATCCTTTAACATGCTTTTCTACTGAATACATGGTGCGTGAATCAATTAGGCTACATGTATTAGGGTTCGACAATTGAATCTGGAATGAATTAATTACCATTGTTTGTCAACCCATAGGCAATGGTCTTGAGCGTGAATGTGTTAAGTCTTGCACTGATGCATTTCCCATCAGCATCTCCTTTAGCTTCTTGATTCTCCTCTATTCGAGATCAAACGTGCATACATGAACCGTCATAATTAACAACCAGATATCTAATTCATACTAGGTAGAGAGAACTAATAAAAGTCGAGAGAGAGAGAGAGAAAGTAACCTGCAGCTCTAATGCTGGATAGTGCAAGTGAAGGTATGGAGCGGAATCCAGGGAAGTCATTGAGACCGTTGCCAGACGTGTTGGACGAGACTCGATCATCCTTCCGGTAGACCACTACCGGCTGACTTGGGTACCATGTCAGGTCTGCAAACTCATGTTGCTTCCCGAAGCTAGCCACTTGATCTCCCAAGTCTAAATCGCTCTTTGTTAAGTAAGTAACGGATCGTTTGAAGAGGGGTTGCAGTTTCAGTGTAACCTACAATTATAGGGTTTTAATAAGTAAAATTTTTAACATATGAATCATTCGCCTTATAGTTAGAAAAATAAATTTTACCTCATTTTGCTCGTTTGTTCCTAGTTAATAGTGATATATTCTCTCCATCTCTCACTGGTTCTTAATTCCGATACACTATTATTTGTTACGTGTCAAATGTACAATTTCTCATAACTTTATTTTTGAGCATCCAGTAATGATATCATAGTCAATAACTTGTACGTACTGATCCAATGGAAATCCAAAAGTGTGATAAAGTAGTAGTACCTGTGAAATAACTCCAAGAACTCCAAGGGAGACTCTAGCTGCATTCAGGTCTGGGTCACCATTGGCAAGGGCCCGGACCTTAGAGTAGCCTTCTTCAGGTCCAGCTGGAGTAACAATTCGGAGTTCAACTACGTAGTCATGAACCGAACTCCCAATGCCCCAGAGTGTGCTGCCGTGTGCACCCGTTCCTAGTAGGCCACCGATGGTCAAGCCCCACCAATATGGTGCGTAGGGCAGTGCTAACCCCGCTTCGGCTGCCTCATTGATAAACTCTCTCAATGTCATACCACTCTCAACACTCATTGTCATGCTCGACCTGTCAATCTTTATTGTGCGGCTGAGATATTTGGTGCTTATGAGGAGACCATCCTCACCATCAGGACAAACCAGCTTCGGAATGCTGTGAGACGTGCGAGTAGCAACTTTCATCTTCCTTCTCTTCATTGTTGCCATTGCTACTACTGAGATGAGCTCTTCTTCGGAGGTGGGGTACGCAACCTCAGCTGCTGGGCACTCATTTCGATCAGGAAAAGCGCCGTAGGCGTTCGTGATCGAGCAATTCCTATTTTCCGATGATGATGAACACTTGATGGGATCTTCTGGAGGACTACAATCCACCATACAGATCAATGTCAGCGTACATTTCAACAACAAAAACTGCCGAAACATGCTTTTGTTGGTTCGTAAATCAAGCATGGTCAAGAAATTTCTTAGTGCTTTTTTTTTCTTTTTCTTCTTTTCAGTATACCAAGGAGTGTACAATATATATATATATATATATATGCGTAAGACCGGCAGTGTGGCGTAAAATGATGTAATTAGAGACACTCGTTGGGGCCAATCAGGTAATCCACCGCCTAGATCTAGAGGTGCTTCAAAGTCAAAGATCCTTGGTATTCTCAAGTTTATTAATTAGGATTTCATATTTTGTTTGGGGACTAATGTTATTGATGATGCATATGCTTAATTAAAAGGAAATTTTATTCTTAAGACCTAGATCTAGATCTAGGTTCTTCCTTATTGCATTAAAATTGTTGATCACGCAAGATTCATGTTAATATGCATATATTAGAGAGAAGTGAAGAATACCAGATGATCGAAGGGTTATTATTTATCTTGCTTCGATGGTTTAAACAAGGCGAGGGAGTATTAATATTTGTCAGGGGTTCACATTTGAGTACTTCAAAATTAAGAAGAAGTGGAAGGGAAGTGGTGCGTTTAGTATTAAATATAATTTTAATAACAAATATACACGACAATTTTTTACCTGGCTTCTGTACCTCTATTCCTTTTATAATTATTGTTTGATCAAATAAGAGGGAGGAAAAGTCACTTACCCTTGTAAAATGAATCAAATTACTCAAAGTCAACTCATGTTCAACTACGTGAAAGCTCGTTTGAGATCAATTAATTATATAAATAAGTCAAATTTAAATATATTTTGAAACTTTAATTTCGTGAGATTGGTTAAACTCCACTCCATAATTTATAAAAATCAATCTATTCGAGTTCAGTTCGTGATCAACTCAATTAAAACTTGTCTCAGATTAACTTGAAAAATAAACAATCTAAACTTGAAGGCATTTTTAAATTTTGTATTTAAGTCATGATTGAACAATCCGCTGTTCTATTTGACTTGGCTCACCTCATTTCCAGTTCTAAAGTCACTTGCATTTCCATTGATAAATTATTTTCTAACCAAACAAGAAGAGGGATATCTTCCTTTTCTTCCCCTCACAATCTATATAATTCATTTTACTCTGTCTCCTATATGTCCAATGTAGTGGTGGTCCGAGGTCAACGTCCTTGGTATTCTCAAGCTTTTAGAGTTTCATGCTGAGTATGGGAGAAATGGCATTGTTGACATATATACACACACATACACATATGCAAACACTTAGTCAACACTGTTGAGCATTCAAGATTCAGACTGATATACTCAAAAGCATTCATTTTGGTTTCTCTCTACAAATGACAGCATATATATATATATATATATATTTAGCTAATGCAGCGCTGCGTACTCATTTTAAATTCTCTCTCAGCTGCTTGTGTCTTGCAAGAGGATATCGCCAGTTAGGGCTAAAATGGTCTGAAGGAGCCTTGTTCGATCCGCAAATTGAGTCATTAGAATTGGTTTTCCACTATTTGCCCCGTCAAAGCCCGTGTGCCAAATACAATCTTTTAGCCCAATTCAATTCCGCCTCTCCTCCCCATGTTACAGTCTCGCTCTCTCTCTCTCTCTATATATATATACACATACATAATACTTAGGTAAATTATTTATTTTTCTTTTCATCTCTACTAAAAAATTCATGATCCAAACAAATCAACATATTGTTAATGGGGCACGCGCGGCATGCCCATGGCATCTATCTAGGAACATTTGATTAAGTGAAAAATCACTGATTTGCTTTTCGATCAATATTCTCTCATATCTTTTTTTCCTGATTTGCTCGACCTTGGTGCTCATGATCAGGATTTGATCTTCTTTCCACAACTTTGTCAATCCTTCCACCATTGCTTGCATGTTACGATGTACGTACCTTGATTTGTGTCCTCAATAAAAAGTAAGATATGCCAGCTGACGAGTCACAACCAATGAGAAAGATTGGGCCTCATAATTAAGGCCTACAACGAGTACATGGACCGAAGTTCCGAAATCCACGAGTATGATCTGCGTGAAGCCGAATCTTCAAACTTCAAATTTTTAAATCTTCATGATATGGGAAAATTAAGAAAATAAAAAAAACAAAGAAGCTCCAAGTCGAGGTCACGTAGGCTTGAAATCGTCGGTCTCCATCAATATGGCAGATGAAATTGATATATATATATATATATATGTATATATATATAGTTGGAAGTACGGAAGCTGGTGGAAGAGTTATTGGCGGGGCACTGCAACTCCTCCTCCTCCTACTGATATCTTCAACTATGAAGTAATGAAGAGAAGATATGTTCATTTCAATCAACTCAGCTACAAAGTTCGTTTACGTGTACGTTCTCATCATACTGTCTGGTCACAAAAACAGTACGTACCCACACTATATATAAGAATCACTTGTCGGGTCATGAATTCATTAATGATTAGTTTGGTTTTTATCGCTTTTAGATTTTTCGTACTTGAGAAATACATATATAAACGAAAAAAATACTGTACTCTCTCGTTAGAATTCATCTTCCTGGAAGAATAAATGCGACTAGGTTTGAATTGAAAAGTGATTTGAATAAAGGACTTTTGAAAAACATTTGGAGTCGCCACTTAACTTGATTAAGGTGAGTTAGATCACCTAAAAACTAAGGGCAATCCGAAGACTACACTTAGGGTTTTCGAAAACGATTTTGAAAATATTTCCTTAAGAAAGGGTTTTTAAGAAAACAGATTATTTAGCAATCTTTAAAAAATAATTAAACCATTTTTGAAAATAAACTCCATTTTGGTCTCTCAAAAACAGTAGTCTTAGGTTTGGAGGTTGGTTACGTGTAGGGAAGACGCACTAAGCCATCACCCTACCCCGTCCTTGTCGTACCTATATGTCTGTTTATCCTAAATTCACCTATTAGAGTCTTCAACTAACAAATGTTCAATCCTATCTACTTTAGAAAATAATATTTAAAAAAACATAATGTATGATACGCAAGTGCAAGAAAAAGAGAGTTGGAAAAGAGATTTGAAAAGAAATTGATTTTGATTTAAAAAGAAATTTGAAAAGATAGATTTGAACTTGGAAAGTTTTAGAAATTGAAAATAGAGATTTGGAATTAGAAGTTTGAAATAGATCATGAAATTAGAAACTTGAAAAAAGTTGTAACCGTACCCATGAGGGTTGCCTACGTATTCTTTTGGAGGAATCAAGTCAGTCGTAGTTCGGACAAGAGTTCGATAGAAAATCAATTTAAAAAATGATTTGATTTGAACTTAGAATAGAAGATTGGACTTGTTTTGGAAAGATTAAGGTTTAAGAAACCTAGACTTAGGAAAGATAGGATTTAGGAAAGACTTGAGAGTTGAGAAAAGGTTTGACTCGAATGTTGGACTTGAAAAATTAGGAAAGATTGGATTTAGGAAGGGTTCGAATTAGGAAATGTTCGATTTAGGAAAGTTTCAAAATAGGAAAGTGTCATTTTAGGAAAGTTTTGAATTAGGAAAGTTTCATCTTAGGAAAGATTTCGAATTAAGAAAGTGTCATTTTAGGAAAGTTTTGAAATAGGAAAGGTTTCGAATTTGGAACGTTTTAAAATAGGAAAGTTTTGAAAGTAAGAAAGTTTTAGATTTGGAAAGATTTAAAGTTTAGGAAAGTTTAGAATTTTGGAAAGATTCAAAGTTTGAGTTTTAGAAATTCTTGAGATTAGGAAAGGTTTGAGTTTAAGAAAGATTTAGATTGGGAAAGTCGAAATTTGGAAAGGTATGAAATTAAGAGAGATTTGGAAACTTAAAGTTTATGAAAATATTTAAAAGTTTAAAATTTGGAAACCTAAGGTTTAGGAAGGTACTAGATTAGGAAGGAGTGGATTAGGAAATATTTGGAGTTAGGAGGATTGAGATTCGTATTTCCTAAAACAAAGGATTGGATTTTGTTTCTAAAAAAGAGATGTTTTGATTTTGTTTCCAAAAACGGAGAATTGGATCTAGTTTCCTAAACGAGTAGATTGGATTTGGTTTCCTAAATGGGAAGATTGGATTTGGCATAGATTTGGAAAAGGAAGTTTTAGAAACCCTAGATTTGGAAGACTATAATTTTGATGTAGAAAATAGGTTTTGGAAATATATATAATTTTAATGTAGAAAACAAGAGGTTTTGGAAACTTAGGTTTTGAAGCCAAAATAAGGGATTGGAAATCATGTTTTTGGGAAGGAAAATTAGGGTTTCCTAATTGTTGGCTCTAGGGCTTGACTTAGGCTCTAAGAAAAGAGATTTTGAAAAATGAGTTTTTAGAAAGGGAGATTTTTGAAAGAAAATCCTAGAGAGGAGTTTTTAGAAAGGGAGATTTTTAGAAAGAAATCCTATAGAGGAGTTTTTCGAAAGTGAATTTAACAAGAGAGTTTTTGAAAGGGGATTTTTGGAAGAGAGTTTTTTAAGAAGGAAACCTAGGGAGTGTTTTTAGGAAAAGGAATTTTGAAAAGAGCTTTTTGGAAATGAGTTTAAAAAGAAGTTTTGAAAAATAGAATTTTTGAGGGAGTTTTTGAAAACAATTTTGGAAAGAAATTTTGGAAAGAAGATTGGAGAGAGTTTTTAGAAGTATGTTGGAAAAGAGATTTTTTAGAAAGAGAGATTTGAAAAGGGAGTTTTTAGAAAGTATATAAAATATCTCATTTCCCTAAAACGATTCTAACCATAAGAAGGTTAGAATCACTCTAAGATAGTGGTTTTGAAAACAATGAGGATTTGAAAATATGGACCCTATTGGTCACTTTAAATGTAACACTTTCCTAAAGTAACCATAGCCATGGAAAGGCTAGAACCACCTTAGAATTGTGATTTTGAAAACAAGTTTTGAAAAAGAAGATTTTGATACAAGCTTTTGAAAACAAGTTTGAAAATGAACTTTGGAAGAATGCAAGATCATGATATGCACAATACAAGTTGGGGTGGTGAACATACAAGGTTAAGGCTTCACCATATAATCAAGGGGGCCGAACCCACGTGATCTCTGGTTAGACTAAAAAAAAGCCTCCGACACGGTGACCCTCCAATAACCTAATCCTACATATAAACTAGGAAGTCCCTTGTTTCAAGCATACAAGAAAGGGGGGAAAGAAGATGGGAGATTAAAATAGAAGAAAATTCAAGTGGGTTAGGAGAGAGAAAAGAGGGGGAAGATGCGTAAACTTAAAGAGAAAGCCTACCTTGTGTCTTGTTTATTTTGCTTTGCTTTGCGCGCTTTGCTTTTCTTACTTTGTTTCGGTCTTCGCTTCAGTCTTCGAGAGTTTGTCTTCGATCTTCAAAACTTCGTAGTTGCAGCAATCCAAGTCTTCAATAGAGGGTTTGAGGCTAGTGTATGAGTATATGAGAGCATGTATGAGTGTATGAAAGTGTATATGAGTGTATAGGAGGCTAGGGTTTAGAAAACTTAAAGAAGCTAGGGTTTAGGGAGGTTACGAGCGCTGTATATCGAAACGTAGGGTTTTCAGACTGAGTTTGCGGACCTCTTTCACGCTGGAATAGGCTTTGTATTTATAGAGAGAAGAACAACTTGGTGCTTGTTGCAATAGCACCAGGCCAAAAATTACATTAGCGCCACTAGGAGTGGCGCTAGACCATTTTTTGGCTTGGCGCCAGCCATTTAGAAAATGTTTAAGGTTGGCAAGCAACGTATCTTTAGAAGATTTGAGCCCCTGTACTAGTGACTACCATGTAATTTTTAGCTTAGCTTCACTATGAGTGACTCTGGAGAGTCCGGGAATGAATTGAAGGGGCCGGGAATGACTCGGAGAGCCAGAAAGGGACAGGAACCCTTAGAATAATGTCTCGGGGACAAAGGACTTGAAAAATGATGATAAGATTTGTTAGAAGGGTTGACTTAGCCATTAGGGCAAAACGGTCAACCGGGCCAAAAAGCTGCCAGGACAGACTCAGAATGTCCCGGAAGGAGACTCGAGATTTGAAAATATTATTTAGAATGTTCCCAAAGGTTACCGGTTTGATACCCAGAGCCGGTGTGGTTGGAAAAAGCAACCTATCCGTCAAGGGTAAAACGGTCATTTTGCACCGGGTTCACTAGAACTGAATCGGAATGACCCGAAAAGATAATGAAAGGTTAGAAGTATTATAAGGATTATCGGGAGGCTACCGGTTTGATACCTAGAGCCAGTGTGGTTCCCGGGGTACTCGGATGCCTAGGGATAAAATGGTCATTTAACTTCAAATGGGCCCTACGGGCCTGGGAAGCAACTAATGGACTAAATTGAAGTTTAGAAATTAGGTTAGAGTCTGAATATGCATGTGATATGTGAAAGTGAGCCCAATTGGGCTGGAGATTGCCGAGCGGGCAAAAATGGGGTGCTTACAACTGCCCCTCTTTTTCTGTCTTCGCTTGTCGAAGACAAAAAACGATAAAATAAGAGTCCCATGTTGACCGCGAGGTGATCGGAGGGACTGTAAGAATTGAAATCCAAAGAATAGTTACCTCAAGTAGATGGTCAATGCTTGGTATTTTATCTGGTAAAATGATACTCTTCTAGGGGAATTAATGCTCCTTGAATTGGCGCTCCATCTGGTAGAACAATGCTCCTTTGAGGGAATTGACGCTTTTTGAATTAGCACTCTGTCTAGCAAAACACTACTCCTCTGGAGAAATCCAAGGTTGGCGTTTGATATTTCTTGAACTGGCACTTTGTCTAGCGAAACGCTGCTCTTCTCGGGAAGTTTAAAGTTGATTTCTGATCTTTCTTGAACTGGCCTCCGTCTGGCGAAACGTTGCTCCTCTAGGGAAGTCCAAGGTTGAATTCTGACATTTCTTGAACCAGCACTCCGTCTGGCAAAACGCTACTCCTCTAGGGAAATCCAAGGTTAATTTATGATATTTCTTGAATCAGCACTCCGTTTACCGAAACGCTGCTCCTCTAGGGAAGTCCAAGGTTGATTCCTGATATTTCTTGAACTAGCACTCTGTCTGGCGAAACGCTGCTCCTCTAGGGAAGTCTAAAGTTGATTTCTGATATTTCTTGAACCAGCACCCCGTCTGACGAAACACTGCTCCTCTGGAAAAGTCCAAGGTTGATTAGGGAGGTTGAGGGTGGGTCATTGCCCTATTCCTTGCTTCTTGTCGGCTAGGGAAGTCTGAACTTTTAGAGGTTTATGCCAGTGTTGGAGATCTCTTAGGTGACTTCATTGTAGGGTCGCTTTTTGGCTCCATTTTGTAATTTTCCTTTCTACTTGTTTCCTATTTAAGAGAGAAAGAAAGACATAGAGTGAGTTTTTGTACAAAAATAGTCTAAGAATGCCCTGGTAAGGGGTGAATGCGTGTCATATATATTTTTTTTGAATGCACATGGGATTAAATGCATGATCTATTTTTTTTATAAATGCACAGGTTTATATAATAATTGAATTGAATACGTGTCCTACTTTTTATG
Organism: Euryodendron excelsum; assembly: GCA_033060915.1. Lineage (NCBI taxonomy): Eukaryota > Viridiplantae > Streptophyta > Magnoliopsida > Ericales > Pentaphylacaceae > Euryodendron > Euryodendron excelsum. The sequence continues at coordinate 784,323 of CM065379.1, read as the reverse complement.
AATGCACAGGCTCACACAGAAGTGGAAATGAATGCATGTTATACTTTTGGATAATGCACATACATGAATAGAATTAAATGCAATGTCCCCTTTTTTGTGATAAATGCATAGATTTATGTAAGAATTGATTTAAATGCACGACCTACTTCCTTACAAATGAACAGGTTCATACAGGAATACAGTTGAATGCATGAATAAATACAAACTATACAAGAATGTAAATGGATGTACAGGTTATACATGTCATGGATGCATCAGCACTACTTGTACATAAGCTATTTACAAAGAATGTCCCAGGATTGCCCTAGGGCCCATACTCTCAGGATTCTGTTTCTTTTTCAAGATTCTGCCCCATTTAGTTTCGTCCCATTCTTATCGGGGTGTGATAGCATTGGCACCATTCTCTAGGGATCTTGACCTTTTGGTTTGTTATCCTATCCCTACTTTCTACAAAGTAGTTATTTAGGGTTTTTCTAATCTCACTTGGTTTTCTCTCTCAAATTTTCCAAATGCCACCGTGGCTAGAGCGACAACTCGCATGCCATTTGCAAAGCGATAAACAGCTAAGCCCTCAATCTGATAAGACTTCTTTTAGGATCGTAATGTAGGCTAGGTTTAGGGTTTGTAAGAAACGAAGAGATATTTAGGCTCAAAGATCTTCTTTTAGTGGGTTGTTTAAACCAAAACCATCTGAGCACACCTTGAAACATGAAATTGCCCCTTTGTAAGCACTTCATTTTTGACCGCTTGGCAGTCTACAGTCCGTCCAGACTTATATTCAAGTCAATGTGGACATATTTTGAGTCAAATCAACTTTCTAAGTCTAATCTCGTCAATTCATCACTTCGTGGGCCCACCAGGCTCAAATAGAAACAAAATGACCAAAATGCCCTTGGGGGCATTGTTTGGTCCAATTCCAAATTAGGCACGTCTTTCCGAATACGGTAAGTCCCCTTTCCAATTCCAAATCAGGTGCGTCTTCCTAAAGACGTTAAGTCCCTTTTCCAATCCAACATGCACGTTTTTCCGAAGACGATAAATCCTCTTCCCAATTCCAATAGGCACATTTTTCTAAAGATGGTAAGTCCCCTTTCCAATTCCAATTCCAATCCCTCTCTAGAGAAAGTTGATTCCTCGAGACGGTAAGTCTATCCTTTTCGGCGCATTTTCCAAAGAAATTTTCTTCGAAACGGTAAGTCCCTCTAAACCTATTGACTGGGACGAGACCCCAAGTCCCCGAGATGGTAGAACGGTCCACCTTTGGCGCCTGCTAGCCCACCAATGCAGAAATGTCCGTTTCGACAAGCCTTCCGAAAAAGTTGACTTCTCAGGCGCTAAGTCCCTTTAGTAGCTTCTCGAGATCAAGCAGTCTCGGGAATAATCACGAATTGTTGGAGTAGCGGAAGTACTCGCAAACGTCGCAACCGTCAGAGTAGCGGAAATACTCGCAAACAGGTCGATATAGGGAATTGCCAACAAACCCCTGTATCACGGGACCACTGCCAGAGTGACAGAAACACTCAAAACTCAGATTAACACCAGTGCCTGCTAGCCCTCTCCAGTGAAAAATGACCAAACTGCCCCTAGGGCCATTTTTCGGCACGTTTCTCGAGAAAATACCTAAGTCCTCAAAACGATAAGTCCACCCTTCCAAGATTATCTTAAAAGAAATCCGACATGATTAAGTGCCTTCTAGTCAGTTTCGGGCCATTTTCGAGACTTTTCGGTCAAGATGACCATTTTGCCCCTAGGCATTCAAATGCCCCGGGGACCACACTGGCTCTGGGTATCAAATCGGCAACCTCCCGAGGATGCTTTTTATAGTATTTCCGACCTTTTTTATCTTTCCGGATCATTCCGAATTAGTTCCGGCAAACCCGGTGCAAAATGACTATTTTACCCCTAGTAAGCCGGTCGCCTTTTTCAACCACACCGGCTCTGGGTATGAAACCGGTAGCCTTTGGGAATATTCTAAATAATGTTTTCAAATCTCGAGTCTTCTTCGGGGACATTCTGAGTCTGTCTTGATAGCTTTCTGGCTCGATTGACCGTTTTGCCCCTAATGGCCCGGTCAATCCTTCTGACAATTCTTGTCATCCTTTTTCAAGTCAATTACCTCCAGGACCCTATTCTAAGGGTTCCTGCCCTTTTTCGGCCTTCCGGGCCATTCTCAATCCCTTAAATCCTTTCCGGACCTAGTGAAGCCAAGCTAAAAATTGCATGGTAGTCACTAGTACAGGCGCCTAAATCTTCTGAAGATACGTTGCTTACCAACCTTAAAACTTTCGTAAGTGGCGCCAAGCCAATATTTGGCCTAGCGCCACTAGGATTTTTGGCTTAGCGCCACTGCAACAGGCGCCAGGTCATTCCTCTGTCTATAAATATAGAGCCTCTTCCAGCGTGAAAGAGGTCCGCAAACTCAGTCTGAAAACCCTACTTTTCGATACATAGAGCTCGTAGCCTCCCTAAACCTTAGGTTCGTTAGGTTTTCCAAACCCTAGCGTCCATACACAAACCCTAGCCTCCTAACACTCATATACTCTCATATACTCGTACACTAGCCTCCAACCCTCCATTGAAGACTTGAATTGCTACAACTACAAAGCTTTGAAGATCGAAAACAAACTCTTGAAGACTGAAGTGAAGACCGAAACAAGACAAGCAAAGCAAAGCGTGTAAACCTAAGCAAAATAAAGAAGACACAAAGTAGACTTCTTATTTATGTTTACGCATCTTTCCCCCTCTCTTCTCCCTCTGAACCCACTTGGGTTTTCTTCTATTTTAATCCCCCATCTTCTTCCCCCCCCCCCCCCCCCCCCCCCCCCCCCCCGGCCTTCTTGCATGCTTGAAACAAGAGACTTCCTGGTCCATATGTAGGATTAGGCTATTGGAAGGTCAACGTGTTGGGGGCTTTCTTTTAGTCTAACCGGAGACCACATGGGTTCGACCCCCTTGATTATGTGGTGAAGCCTTTAACCTTGTATATTCACGACCCTCCTTGCATTGTGCAAATCATAATCTTGCATTCTTCCAAAATTTATTTTCAAACTCGTTTTCAAAACTTGCATTAATATCGTTTTCAAACTTGCATCAAAATCTTCTTTTTCAAAACTTGTTTTCAAAATCACAATCTTAGGGTGATTCTAGCATTTTCATGGCTAGGGTTGCTTTAGGAAAGTGTTACATTTAAAGTGACCAATATGGTCCATATTTCCAAATCCTCGTTGTTTTCAAAACCACTATCTTAAAGTGGTTCTAATCTTCTTATGGTTAGAATCGCTTTAGGAAAGTGAGATATTTTGTATACTTTCTAAAAATCTCTTTTCAAATATTTCTTTATAAAAATCTCTTTTCCCAACATACTTTCTAAAAAACTCTCTCCAATCTCCTTTCCAAAATTGTTTTCAAAAGCTCCCTCCAAAAATCTATTTTTCAAAAACTCATTTTCAATTCCTTTCCAAAACACTCTTCAAAATTGATTTCCTAAAAACACTCTCTAGGTCTCCTTCTTAGAAAACTCTCTCCCTAAATCTCTTTCCTAAAAACTCTTTTCTAAAAGCTTCTTCCAAAGTTTTCTTTCTAAAACTCCTCTCAAATTCACTTTCTAAAAACTCCTATCTAGGATTTCCTTTCAAAAATCTCTCTTTTCAAAAACTTACTTTCCAAAATCTCTTTTTTTAAAGCCCAAGTCAAACCCTAGAACCCATGATTAGGAAACCCTATTTTTCCTTCCCAAAAACATGATTTCCAATCCCTTATTTTAGCCTCAAAACCTAGGTTTCCAAAACCTCTTGTTTTCTACATCAAAATTATATATACTTCCAAAATATATTTTCTACATCAAAACTATAGTCTTCCAAATCTAGGGTTTCTAAAACTTCCCTTTCCAAATTCATGCCAAATTTAATCTTCTCTTTAGGAAACCGAATCCAATCTCCCATTTAGGAAACTAGTTCCTATCCTCCGTTTGTGGAAACAAAATCAAAACATCTCCTTTAGAAATAAAATCCAATCCCTTGTTTTAGGAAATATGAATCTCAATCCTTCCTAGTTTAAACCTTTCCTAATTCACTCTTTCCTAATCTCATACCTTCTTAAACCTTAGGTTTCCAAACTTTAAGCTTCCAAATCTTTCCTAATTCAACCCTTTCCTAGTTCCATCCATTTCCAAATCTTAACTTTCCAAATCTAACTTTTCAAATCTTTCTAAACTTTCAAACTTTCTAAATTCCAAACTTTCTAAATTTCAAATCTTTCCAAATTCAAAACTTTCCTAAAACGAAAACTTTCCTAAATTGAAACTTTCTTAAAATAAAACCTTTCCTATTTCAAAACCTTCCTAAACCAAAACTTTCCTAATTCGAAACTTTCCTAAAACAGAACTTTCCTAAAACGAAACTTTCCTAAATCAGACATGTCCTAATTCGAACCCTTCCTAAATCCAATCTTTCCTAATCTTTCGAGTCTAATATTCAAGTCAAATCTTTTCTCAAAACTTTTCCAAGTCGAGTCAAGTCTTTCTTAATCTCAAGTCCTTTTTAAATCTTATCTTTCCTAAGTCTAGGTTTCTTAAATTTCTATATTTCCAAATCAATTTCCTAATCCTTCAATTCCAATTTCCAATCCTCTATTCTAAATTCAAAATCAAATCCAAATTCCAATTCAACTTCTTCTTCCATATCAAATCTTCTATTTTCTATAAAACTCTTATCCGAACTACGACTGACTTGATTCCTCAAAAAGGATACGTAGGCAACCCTCATGGGTGCGGTCACCACCTTTTTCAAATCTCAAATTCCACAAAATTTTTTTAGTTTCTATTTCCACAACCTTCTTCAAATCTCCAATTCCATAATCTATTTTAAGTTTCCAATTCCATAAATCTATTTTTAAAATCTCTATTTCCAATTTCCAAAACTTTTCAATTCCAAATCTATCTTCTCAAATTTCTTATCAAATCAAATCAATTTCTTTTCAAATCTATTTTCTAACTTTCTTTTCTTGCACTTGCATATCATGCATCATGTCTTTTTAAACATTCTTTTCTAAAGTGGATAGAATTGGATATTTGTTAGTTGAAAACTTTCATAGGTGAATTTAGGGTAAATAGACATGTAGGTACCGCAAGGGCGGGGTAGGGTGATAGCTTAGTGCGTCTTCCCTACATGTAACCAACCTCCAAACCTAAGATCACTATTTTCAAAGTCCAAAATGGAGTTTATTTTTAAAAAAGGGCTTACATATTTTTCAAAGGTTGCCAAACAACCTATTTTCCTAAAAACCCTCTCTTAAGGATGTATTTTCAAAATCGTTTTCAAAATTCCTAAGTGTAGTCTTCGGATTGTGCTTAGTTTTTAGGTGACCTAACTCACCTTAATTAAGTTAGGTAACGACTCTAAACTTTTTTCAAAAGCCCTTTATTCAACTCAATTTTCAATTCAAACCTAGTTGGACTCATTCTTCTAGGAGGATGAGTTCTAATGAGAGAGTACAGTATTTTTTTCGCTTGTGTGTGTATTCCTCGAGTGCGAAAAATCTGGGTGCGACACCCTTGCATTCCCTTCCAGTTCTCCTTTCTTATCCTAGTGGTCTTAGTATTGTTCAGACTTATTTGGACTAAGCAATTGTCTTTGATCAAAAAGAACTTTAATTTGGACCGTAACGCAGGCCAGGTTAAGGGGTTTGTGAATGAAAAGGATAGGCAAGCTCAAATTTGATGTTGTTTCTAGTAGGGTTTAGATCCACACCATCCTTAGTTGGTCTTCTAGTGGGGTTTCGTCCCCTGATATCCTTTTCTAGCTTCAGCAACACGTTTGGCTCATTTAAATCAAGCAATCTTTTTTTCAATCGGAGAGAACTTTAACAGGGTCATAATGTAGGCCACGGTTTTGGGTTTTTACAAGAAAGGGTAAAGGCTCAAACCTATTGCTTCTACTGGGCTTCTTTGTTACCTAGGATCACCTTTGAATAACTATATATTCTTCCAAGAGTTTACATTTCTTGTAGTTTGATCCTTGACCTTCTAACGAAGTTGTCCCTTCATTTTCTTTCATTTTTTTTTTACCTGCTCCGTGGTAGCTTTTCTCTTTGCTTTTCTGTTTCTTCCCTTTCTTTTTGCTTTCTGCGAGACGAACATTTCCACAACTTCTTTCTTTCGGATCCTTTCCTTAGCATTTCAATTTAATCCATTGTGGGTGGTGATCCCTAGGTTGGGGTTTCTTTTTAGAAAAAAAAGGTAGCTGGCTCAACAGGTTTAACAAGGGTTGCTTTTGACTGTATGAGAAATGAAATAAAGGTCTCTCTTCATTTTGGATAAGATTGGTTGATCCATAAAGCCTTTACATTACTTCAGCTTGATGGTCGATGACATTCTCTGTCAGATCTTCCGTTGCCTGTCTGTCCCAGTGTGAGGGGATGGTTTTGGATCGGGGTTAACAAAAAAGTCTTCCGCTTTTTGTGAATCACTAGTGGGTTAAGCAAAGAGTATATATTTTTGTGTAGGATAGCAGAATTGAGGGCCTCTAATCATTTCAAATTGAATTACTTAGTCCATAAAGCCTTTGTACAAAATTTAGACAATATTCCTAGGGATGATATGTTTCGGCCAGTGAACCCCTACATATTCTATCGAATCAACTACTTCGTGCTTACCCCAGTGTGGGGGATGACTATTGGTTTGGGGATATAAGAAAAAGAAATCACTAACGGCTCTAGTGGGCTGAGCAAAGGATATTGTTTATTTGGGACAAATAGAGCAATGGCTACTCATCATTTTGAGTACTCGGCTGCCCATCGCCTAGCCAAGATATCATACAAGTGTCGCCTTTTCAATAAACTTTGCACTTCTCTATTGAGACTGTCTTCCTCCTATCTCTCATTCTCTCTTTGTCTATCGAAGGTTTTAACCCCTTTTAAATGGGTTGCCCATGCTATCCTACCCTTCAAGTCAAGTCATTACTGAATGGGAAAGAATCCTTAAATGCAACAATCGTCCACAAGAATATGAGATAAAGGGGATAAACTGTAAACTACCTATTTTTATTTAGAAATATGATTACATGGCATGCAATGTTTATTTAAAGAAGATATGCGAGAAATAGAGAAATGAAAAGAAAATAGACGAATTTTGTAAAAACTTCCCTTTTTATGGCACTTTGGAAAAAACCCTCCAGAGAGGTCCCGGAATCACACCAATTTCTTCTATGCTTTATCGCGTTGTTCCTCCCCTAGGTGACGATGACTCCAGCGTCGATCAAATCTTGTATCTTGTACTTTAAGAAGAGACAATGTTCAGTGTCATGCCCATTGTCTTCTAGAATGGTACTCACAAACAAGGGTCGAGTTGAAAGTAAGGCGTAAAGGATTTGGCAACAGTGAAGCAGGTATGGGAGTCAGAAGGTTGGCTTGTAAGAGGTCATGATAAGCTTTTGTTTGGGTGCAAGTTAGGGTGGAAAAGATGCGAGGTCAGCGGGCCTTCTTGTTGGGGTTGAGATGTTGTTGGGCTGTGATGGGCTTGGGAGTAGGTGCTTGAGTAGCCACGGAGGTCTGAGATTGGTATTGGGGGTGACATTGCAGTGGTTGAGCAAGCAAGATGGCAGACACTTTTCCCTCCTTTTGGCCCATTTTCGATACTGTGGGCACCTTCCTTACTAAGCTTGCAAAAACTTCTTTCGCATAGGGGTTAACGATCCTTCCAGTTTTTAGGCCATTTTCTATCATCTCCCCTTGCATGATAAGCTCAGAAAAGTTTGTCCCAACGCTCGTCCAGAGCTTTTCATAGTATATGCCCGAAAAGGTATGTATGAATAGTTGAACATATTCCTTATCTTCTAAAGGGGGATTGACTTGTGCTGCTGCTTCTCTCCATCTAAGGGCATAACTTTTGAAGCTTTTTTTCTCTCCTTTACTCATTGTCATCAAGGACCAACGATCAGAAGTGAGGTCGATGTTGTGGCGATATTGGGCTTTAAATGCGTTGACCTTCTCAATATGGGTGGTGATCCTCCTTAGGTCTAGACGGGCGAACCATTGCAAAGCAGACCTAGTGAGACTATGTTGGAACAGTTGCATGAGGAGCTTCAGATCGTTGCCATAACCACTCAGTGCCCCGGCATACAGGCGACGATGAGTAATAGGGTCAATAGTGCCGTCATACTTCTAAAAGTCAGACATTTTGAACTTAGCAGGTCTCAGGTGATTTGGAAAGAAGTAGAGCTCATCGTAGGAAGTAGACTCATAACTGTCATAGCCATGGAGGCTTCGCAGTGAATTCTCTAGGCCTTGAATTTTCAGACTGAGAGGATCTAGGAAGTCCTCTTTACTGCATGTGAAAGCAACATAGTTTCATGTTCTTCAGTGTTGTTCCCTCTGGCATCTTCCTTATTCCTCCCAGCATTGTCAGATTGAAGCACGATCCTCGGGTTGGCGGGTTCAGGATCTTTGGATGAAGTCATGGATGACGACAAGATTGCGGCAGTATCCTTTATGGCCAAGGTTTGGAAGAGCTTAAATATCTCATCCATCTTGGTCCTCATTTCGTTGACCTCTTCTCGAGAAACTTGAGATGATTCTTCAGGATTAGCAGCCATCAGTGATGCTTTTTGCTGGGTGATAATAGGATTCCTATGTACATGTTGCCCCTTCTTGGGAGTAATGTTGACTCAATGTAGGGTGATCTCTGTAAATAAAAAGGAAAAGACAAAAGGACAAAAACACAAATTGCAAGTCAGTTTCTGGTTTTTAGAGAGCTTTATACAATGCATGTCCTAGGGTATCCCTATTTAAGAAGGAAACTAGACATGGTGAATTGGCTCACTTTTGGAGATAGGGGATTTGCCCTTGTATACAGATACCTTACTGTCAGATTGGGAACTTCATCCATTCACATATTCATCCATCCATTTGCTCAAGGAAAATAAAGAAATACATTTAACTTTGGGGTTTGAGATACAAAAGAATTGAAACACATTTTAATAGGGGGAGGGGGAACATTTTCCTTTGGGGGTTCCACCTATCTAGTTTTACAAAGGAAACCCTAAACTACTCTTGAGTCTTCGGATTCGCCTTCGTTGGATTTGATGTCGAGGAGGTTGCTGAGAGACCTTGTTGATCAATTGCCCATTGTCTTCTTGGCAACCCTATCTCAATGAGCATAGAGGGATTGGGGCCCCTCCTATGGAATGAATTAAGGTGCATGCCATGAGTCCTTAGGGTCACATGGGAACCCTTAGGGTTTGGGTAGGTTTAATGCAAGGGAGAGTAAACTAGGTGTCACTCTCTTTGGATTGATCATATGCATAAGAATGCAGTGACTTGAGTTACTTGGAACTCTAGTCTTGACATGGAATACGGGATGCATGAAAATGAATGCATAGAGTATAAGAAGAGAAAGTATAGTTGAAGTACATATACATGTATGAGTAGTTAGACAAGCATTATAACAGTAAGAATACAGTCATTATAACAACAGGAATAAACAGATATAAATAAAAGTAAGAGCAGTCACCCTTTCCTCCATGGTTTTGAAAACGGTACGCGTGTCTTAAATCTGGCAGAGGTTCGGCTATGCAAGGTGTCTATATGAGCATGAGGTTGAGGGTTGACTAATGCGTCCTAAAAAGGCTCGGTCCCTGAATCTTCAAACCTAGGCCCACTCCCCGAGGTGGTGCCATGATTGGTTGGTGATTTGAGCCGGGAAACCATCAAGAGGCCATAGGCGAAGAAACTGACACAGAATCTTGCCCACAACTAATATACCGTTCCCCCTTTCTAACTAGAAGGGTCATATCAGGGTAAAAATGTAAGTATGCAGAATGCAAGTGCACGTGCAGTGTGTGTGTGATTTTGAAAGCGGAGGAAAGAGCCCAACAACTCTCATTCATCCTGTTCATCACATTCATGCATGACAGTTAATAAAATTTAAACAAAAAGTGCACCTACAAAACAAAGATGCAAGAGTTAGTATGTGGATGACAAACTTAATACAAGATAATATGAATGCATGTTTTTGAAAACAACTTTGAAAATTTGATTTTGAAAATTGAAAGTGGATAGAAGTGGACAAGTTAATCGAAGACTCTATGTGAGTGAAGGTTAAAGAGACATGACTATGGTCTAACCCTCTAAGTGTCCTCAGTGGAGTCGTCAGCTGTTGCGCCTAGATTTTTCGCACTCGAGGAATACACACACAAGCGGGAAAAATATTGTACTCTCTCGTTAGAACTCATCCTCCTAGAAAAATGAGTGCGACTAGGTTTGAATTGAAAATTGATTTGAATAAAGGGCTTTTGGAAAACATTTGGAGTCGTCACCTAACTTGATTAAGGTGAGTTAGGTCACCTAAAAACTAAGCGCAATCCGAAGACTATACTTAGGGTTTTCGAAAACGATTTTAAAAATATCTCCTCAAGAGAGGGTTTTTAGAAAAACAGCTTATTTAGCAACCTTTAGAAAATAATTAAGCCATCACCCTACCCTGCCCTTGTGGTACCTACATGTCTATTTACCATAAATTCACCTATGAGAGTCTTCAACTAAAAAATGTTCAATCCTATCCACTTTAGAAAAGAATGTTTAAAAAGACATGATGCATGATATGTAAGTGCAAGAAAAAGAAAGTTGAAAAAGAGATTTGGAAAGAAATTGATTTTGATTTAAAAAGAAATTTGAAAAGATAGATTTGAAATTGGAAAGTTTTAGAAATTGGAAATAGAGATTTGGAAATAGAAATTTGAAATAGATCACGGAATTAAAAATTTGAAAAAGGTTGTGACCGCACCTATAAGGGTTGCCTACGTATCCTTTTGGAGGAACCAGGTCAGTCGTAGTTTGGACAAGAGTCTGGTAGAAAATAAATTTGACAAAAGATTTGATTTGAACTTAGAATAAAAGATTGGAAATTGGAATTGAGAAGATTGGACTTGTTTTGAAAAGATTAAGGTTTAAGAAACCTAGACTTAGGAAAAATAGGATTTAGGAAAAACTTGAGAGTTGAGAAAACGTTTGACTCGAATGTTGGACTTGAAAAATTAGGAAAGATTGGATTTAGGAAGGGTCAAATTAGGAAAGGTTCGATTTAAGAAAGTTTCAAAATAGAAAAGTGTCATTTAGGAAAGTTTCATCTTAGGAAAGATTTCGAATTAAGAAAGTGTCATTTTAGCAAAGTTTTGAAATATGAAAGGTTTCGATTTTGGAACGTTTTAAAATAGGGAAGTTTTGAAAGTAAGAAAGTTTTGAATTTAGAAAGTTTTAGATTTGGAAAGATTTAAAGTTTCGGAAAGTTTAAAATTTTGGAAAGATTCAAAGTTTGAGTTTTAGAAATTCTTGAGATTAGGAAAGGTTTGAGTTTAAGAAAGATTTAGATTTGGAAAGTCGAAATTTGAAAAGGTATGGAATTAAGAGAGATTTGGAAGCTTAAAGTTTAAGGAAAGATTTAAAAGTTTAAAGTATGGAAACATGATATTTAGGAAGGTACTAGATTAGGAAGGAGTGGATTAGGAAAGATTTGGAGTTAGGAGGAATGAGATTTGTATTTCCTAAAACAAAGAATTCGATATTGCTTCTAAAAAAGAGATGTTTTGATTTTGTTTGCAAAAACGGAGGATTGGATCTAGTTTCCTAAACGAGTAGATTGGATTTGGTTTCCTAAATGGGAAGATTAGATTTTGTATGGATTTGGAAAAAGAAGTTTTAGAAACCTTAGATTTGGAAGACTATAGTTTTGATGTAGAAAATAGGTTTTGAAAATATATATAATTTCGATGTAGAAAATAAGAGGTATTGGAAACCTAGGTTTTGAAGCCAAAATAAGGGATTGAAAATCATGTTTTTGGGAAGGAAAATTAGGGTTTCCTAATTGTTGGCTCTAGGGCTTGAGTTAGGCTCAAAGAAAAGAGATTTTGAAAAGTGAGTTTTTGGAAAGGGAGATTTTTGAAAGGAAATCCTAGAGAGGAGTTTTTAGAAAGGGAGATTTTTGAAAAGAAATCCTAGAGAGGAGTTTTTAGAAAGGGAGATTTTTGAAAAGAAATCCTAGAGAGGAGTTTTTGGAAAGTGAATTTGACAAGAGAGAGTTTTTAGAAGAGAGTTTTCTAAGAAGGAAACCTAGGGAGTGTTTTAAGGAAAATGAATTTTGAAAAGAGCTTTTTGGAAAGGAGTTTAAAAAGAAGTTTTGAAAAATAGATTTTTGGAGGGAGTTTTTGAAAACAATTTTGGAAAGGAATTTTGGAAAGGAGATTGGAGAGAGTTTTTAGAAAGTATATTGGAAAAGAGATTTTTTAGAAAGAGAGATTTCAAAAGGGAGTTTTTAGAAAGTATATAAAATATCTCACTTCCCTAAATCGATTTTAACCATAAGAAAGTTAGAATCACTCTAAGATTGTGGTTTTGAAAAGAACAAGGATTTGAAAATATGAACCCTATTGGTCACTTTAAATATAACACTTTCCTAAAGCAACCGTAGCCATGAAAATGCTAGAACCACCTTAGAATTGTGGTTTTGATAACATGTTTTGAAAAAGAAGATTTTGATACAAGCTTTTGAAAACGAGTTTGAAAACGGACTTTAGAAGAATGTAAGATCATGATATGCACAATGCAAGTTGGGGTCGTGAACATACAAGGTTAAGACTTCACCATATAATCAAGGGGGCCAAACCCACGTGGTCTCCGGTTAGACTAAAAAAAAGCTCCCAACACGGTAACCCTCCAATAGCCTAATCCTACATATAAACCGGGAAGTTCCTTGTTTCAAGCATGCAAGAAATGGGGAGAAGAAGATGGGGGATTAAAATAGAAGAAAACTCAAGTGGGTTAGGATAGAGAAAAGAGGGAGAAGATGTGTAAACTTAAAGAGAAAGCCTACCTTGTGTCTTGTTTATTTTGCTTTGCTTTGTGCGCTTTGCTTTTCTTGCTTTGCTTCGGTCTTCGCTTCAGTCTTTGAGAGTTTGTCTTCGATCTTCAAAGCTTCGTAGTTGCAGCAATCCAAGTCTTCAATGGAGGGTTTGAGGCTAGTGTATGAGTATATGAGAGCGTGTATGAGTGTATGAGAGTGTATATGATTGTATAGGAGGCTAGGGTTTGGAAAACCTAAAGTAGCTAGGGTTTAAGGAGGCTACGAGCTCTGTATATCGAAAAGTAGGGTTTTCAGTCTAAGTTTACAGACCTCTTTCACGCTGGAAGAGGGTCTGTATTTATAGAGAAAAGAACAACCTGGCACATGTTGTAGTGGCGCCAAGCCAAAAATTACACTGGCGCCACTAGGAGTGGTGCCAGGCTATTTTTTGGCTTGACGCCACTAGTAATGGCGCCGACCATTTAAGAAATGTTTAAGGGCGGCAAACAACGTATCTTTAGAAGATTTGGGCGCCTGTATTAGTGATTACCATGTAATTTTCAGCTTGGCTTCACTAGGAGTGACTCTAGAGAGTCCGGGAATGAATTGAAGGGCCCGGGAATGACTTGGAGAGCCAAAAAGGGACAGGAACCCTTAGAGTAATATCTCGGGGACAAAGAACTTGAAAAATGATGACAAGATTTGTTAGAAGGGTTGACCGGGCCATTAGGGACAAAACAGTCAACCGGGCCAGAAAGTTGCCGGGACGGACTCGGAATGTCCCGGAAGGAGACTCGAGGTTTGGAAATATTATTTAGAATGTTCCCAAAGGTTACCGGTTTGATACCCAGAGCCGGTGTGGTTGGAAAAGACGACCGGCCAGTCAAGGGCAAAACGGTCATTTTGTACCGGATTCACCGGAACTGACTCGGAAGGATCCAGAAAGATAATGACAGGTCGGGAATACTATAAGGAGCATTTCCGGGAGGCTACCGGTTTGATACCCAGAGCTGGTGTGGTTCCCGGGGCACTCAGATGCCTAGGGGCAAAATAGTCATTTAACTTCAAGTAGGGCTTGGGAAGCAACCAGTGGACTACATTGAAGTTTAGAAATCAGGTTAGAGTCTAAATATGCACGTGATGTGTGAAAGTGAGCTCAATCGGGCCAAAGATTGCTGAGCGAGCAAAAATGGGGTATTTACAGTTTTCAACAAAAGACACGTTTACGTCATTAAGGATGTGGCCTCCATCGACATGGGAACAGTAAGTTTGAAGGGCCTTTCTAGAGGGATCAATGAAACGGGTAAAAAGTATATATAATAGCAAGAGTTATAGTGCACAAAGCATGTGGAACAATTTTTAAAAAGCTTAGGGTTAATTTTACCTAGACCACTTCAAGTTTATCGTATCAACAGCCAGTACCATTATCTTAAAAAAAATAGGCATTTAGACCCCTTAAGATTTTCTATACCAATAAAAAAAAACCCCTACAGTCACATCTGTCAACATTTTTCTGTTTGTTGACCATTTGTGATAAAACTACCCTGGTTGCAATAAAAAAATAAAATAAAAGGTAATTTATAATATTCTGTCCATTAACGGGGAGAGAGAGAGAGAGAGACAGAGAGTCCATCCATGTGTTAAAAAAAACAAAAAACAAAAAACAAATAGTAAACTTTAGGGGACGTTTGGTAACGTTTCTGTTTTTAGTTTTTGTTTTTTTTCTCCCAAAAACATTGTTTGTTTCCTGTTTCTGCGTTCAACTATCAACAAATCAGAAAACATAAACTAAAAATAGGTTATAAACCCACACGAGAAAGATACAAGCAAACAAATGTTCGATCCCCACCCACAACAACTTTTCATCAATTTTTGCTACACTATTTATACCCAACAGTCAGAAATCGAGTGCGATGGGTTTCGAAGCAGCGGCTCTAGGGTTTCAGGTATGACCTTCTTTCTTCTCCATCTCTGATTCTACCTTCTTCCACACAATTTTCTCTGTTGTTGCACTCATTCAAAAATCGTTGGGCTATCACCTATGGGAAGGAATGGTGACGATGATGGATTTATTCTGTACACACCGATCAATCTTCATCCTCCTCTGTAAGTGTAGATCTGGTGCCCCAACTCCCTGATCTTCCGATCGAGATCCATGATTTGTCTAACCCTCTTTGTTCTTAGGTTCGAATCGATTCTCTTGGCACCAGCTAGCACCCTCTCATTCGAAAGCCCTTTCTGGGTCTACAACTGTTCAAAATCTCTCAACTCTATATTTTAAAATGATAGAGGTCAACAACATCTCTGCTATGTTTTTCACCTTCTGTTGAAATTGTTTGCTAGTTTTCGAACTTTATTTTTAGTTTCAATATTTTCACTGAGAACTTTGCATATTTTTCTCATCTATGTTACTCATCTCAAAATTCAGCAACTGGAAAAGATAAAATAGAGTTATTGCTAGATTTTTAATCTACAACTATTGAAAGTGTAGTACACAATATTTTCTCACAAACTGGAATTAGTATTTATTCTTTACTCGTCATTTCTCTTTGACTGTTATGCATATTACTGTTTCTCTATTCTTTTGTCGTCTTTTTGCAATGCCATGTCCTGAAGAATTTTTTTTCCTTTGTACTCCAAAGCAAAAATATACAACACAGAGGTGGCGAAATTGCGATATTCTATCGTACAGAGGAAACTTCGTTTTGATTTCGTTTTAATCTAAATTACCATACGATTTTTTTAGAATGATTTGGAAGATTTACAAATTTAGCACAATATACTACTTCTTTAAATTTTTCCCCCCCACTGCATGTCCTTACAGAAAGTTTGCATATTATGGGTAGTACATTGATAGGTTTACCTACCTTTCCATTTCTTCATAGGTTTGCCTTGCTTGTCTACTAAGTTCTCAATTCTTGCAGTTCCCCGTACGTAAATTTTTTCCTCTATTTTGTGGTTAGCTGCTTAATCTGTCATGTGCTATTTTTTTACCTCTATTTTCTACTCATCGGCACATAATCTGAATGCCATATTTTATATTTGTTGATTTACCTATTATGGGAAGTTACTATAAGTGGGTTCATGATCCTATTATTTAGTACAGTAATGCACTCATATAGGTTTCCCCCCTTAGGTTTTCGTGAACTATATGTTAATTTATTGAAGACCATGATTTATTCATGCCATGTAATAATCATTTTTAGTTACTTTTTTATTGTATAATATGTTATACAATATGTTATTAGTTATGTAGTATGTTAGACCAATACTATTTCTTTTTAGTTTTTCTTAGGCAATGGCCAGTCCAAATGACAGTGGTGTACAACCCATGGTTAATGCTGACCTGGTTGAGGTTGATGATGACCCCCAAGGTCCATGGACTGCTAAGGCAGAGACCATGTTTGTTGAACTCATGGAAGATGAGG
The DNA here is from genome assembly GCA_033060915.1 of Euryodendron excelsum. Lineage (NCBI taxonomy): Eukaryota > Viridiplantae > Streptophyta > Magnoliopsida > Ericales > Pentaphylacaceae > Euryodendron > Euryodendron excelsum. The sequence goes on along the minus strand of CM065379.1, from coordinate 768,066 downwards.
TGAAGAGAAGTAGAAACGAAACTGGAACATTCACAAAACCTTCGTGGAATCGAATTAGGAAAAATTTGTCATCAGGCATGAAATATGAGTACACTCATGGGTAGTTGCGTAACAAGTACAATCGGTTCAAAACCCTGAACACTGCCTTCAAAAAGATGTTGGACAAAATTGGCATTGCATATTATCCTACAACCAACTTGCTTGTTGCAAATGATGAATGGTGGGAGAGGGAACTTAAGGTAGGCCAAATCTGTATATAATGGATTTTCTTTATTCCTCAACACTCCAATGTAATAGAATATCCATCCTTATGTGTAAATGTCCTTGTAGGTTAGTAGACACGCGAGTGGATTCAAAAAGAAGGGATTCATCCACTACGATGCACTGTCTCGCATCTTTGCCAACACACACGCATCCGAAAAGAGAGCTCACCCTTCTACCCAGCCACCTTCTAGGACTAATAGTAGCGATGACCCTGTATATTACCCGGAGAAAGACGACAACGATGACCATATCAACCCAACTCCTAGTGGTAAGAGTAAGGCGTTCATCTCAAGCAATAAAAGGCATGGGAAAAGGGATACAATTTCTGCCCAACTTGGGGATGCGATTAGATCTTTCGCTGATAGCCAAAGGAGGAAGTATGAGTATATAGATTTTAGTAGGTCAACCCCGTCCTCCGGTGGTGTTTTAGGTGCAGATTACGTGGCTGCTGGGGCAGGTGCAACTTCTGCAGGTGCTACCTCGGTAGCTCCACATTTTTCCAGTCCCCAAAAGGCCATCATCAAAGATTGTGTCAATGCACTAACAGCACTTGAGGATATTGATGGACTTCAGTTCACCAAGGCATTGAACAAGCTCCGTGAAGATGAGTTGATGAGGGACATATTTCTAGAACTACCTGAAAGTAGGAATAGGGATTGGGTTCTCCACCTCTAAAGTCATCAACCTATTTTCCAACTTTTTTAGTATTGCTGTTTGTAGTTGTCGAACTTTTACTTGTTTAGCACTTTATTTGTACGTCTTTAGTACTTCTGCTACTACCTCTTTAGCACTTTACTTGTCTGTGTGTTAAATGTGTGGATGTGTAATTGCGTTCTGTCGCGCCCATATTTTCGCACTCGAGGAATACTCACCCAAGCGGGAAAAATATTGTACTCTCTCGTTAGAACTCACCCTCCTAAAAGAATGAGCGCGACTAGGTTTGAATTGAAAACAAGTTTGAATAAAAGGCTTTTGAAAAAGATTCGGAGTCGCCACCTAACTTGATTAAGGTGAGTTAGGTCACCTAAAAAAACTAAGCATAATCCGAAAACTACACTTAGGGTTTTTGAAAAATGATTTTGAAAATATCTCCTCAAGAGAGGGTTTTTAAGAAAACAGGTTGTTTGGCAACCTTTGAAAAACATTTAGCCCTTTCTTAGAAAAATAACTCCTTTTGGTGTTTGAAATCAGTGATCTAGGTTCGGAGGTTGGTTACGCATAGGGAAGACGCACTAAGCTATCACCCTACCCCGCCCTTTCGGTACCTACATGTCAATCTACCCTAGATTCACCTATGAGAGTCTTTAATTAACATATGTTCAACCCTATTCACTTTAGAAAAACAATGTTTAAAAAGAAACTAACATGATGCATGATATGCAAGTACAATAGAAAAGAAAGTTGATTTAGGAATAAATTTGAAAAGAAGAATTTGATTTGATTTTAGAAGAGATTTGAAAACATAGAATTGAAATTGGAAAGCTTGAAAATTGAAAATAGGAATTTGAAAATAGAAATTTTGAAATTGAAATTTGAAAATTGATTGGAATTTGAAATTTGAAAAGATTCTGGAAACCACACCCATGAGGGTGGAATTGAAAGTTTGAAAAGTATTGTGACCGCACCTATGAAGGTTGCCTACGTATCCCTTTGGAGGAATCAGGTCAGTCGTAGTTCGGACCGGAGTCCGATTGAAAATAGATTGATTTGAAGAGAGAGATTGAATTGGAAGAAAGAGATTGAATTGAAAATTGAATTTGATTTGAGATTAGAAGAGGAGATTGGAAATTGAAATTGAGAAGATTGGACTTGCTTTGGAAAGATGGATTCTAGAAAGACTCGGTTTTGGAAAGATGGAGGTTTAGGAAACCTAGACTTAAGAAAGATGAGACTTAGGAAAGACTCAAGAGTTTGATAAAGATTGGATTTAGGAAAGGTTCGAATTAGGAAAGGGTCGATTTAAGAAAGTGTCATTTTAGGAAAATTTCATTTTTGGAAAGTTTCAAATTAAGAAAGTTTTGAATTAAGAAATGTTTTGAATTAGGAAAAGTTTAGTTTAGGAAAGACTTAGAATTTAGAAAGTTTCAAGTTAAGAAAGTTTTGAATTTTGGAATGTTTCGAAAAAGGGAAGTTTTGAAAACAAGGAAGTTTTGAAAATAAGAAAGTTTTGTTTTGAGAAAGGTTTGAAAAAGGAGAGTTTTCATTTTCGGAAAGTTTTTGAATTAGGAAAGTTTTGAAATAGGGAAGTTTAGAAAAGTGGAAAGTTTTGTTTTAGAAAATGTTTGAATTAAGAAAGTTTCAACTTAAGAAAGTCTTGAATTTAGAAAGTTTTGAATTTAGAAAAGTTCTAGATTTGAAAAGATTTTGAAGTTTTGGAAAGTTTAGAATTTAGAAATATTTGAAATTTAGAAAGTTTAAGATTTAGAAAGTTTTAGGGTTTTAGGAAATCTTGAAATTAGGAAAGGTTTGAGTTTAGGAAGAGTTTGAAAACTTAGGTTTGAAAAGTTAAGATTTGAAAGGAGGGTAGAATTAGGAAAGGGTTGAATTAGGAAAGATTTGAAAGTTGAGTTTTAAAACTTGGGAAAGATTTTTATGTTCAAGTTTAAGAAACTTAAGATTTAGGAAAACGGAAGTTTAGGAAGGATTTGAATTAAGAAAGAGTTGGATTTTAAAATTTAAGGAAAGATCTAAAATTTAGGTTTAGGAAACTTATGGTTTAGGAAGGAATTGAATTAGGAAAGGTTCAGATTAAGAAGGGGTTGGATGTGGTTTCTAAAAGAAAAGGTTTGATTTTTGTTTCCAAAAACGGAGGACGGGATCTAGTTTCCTAAACGGGGAGATTTGACTCAATTTCCTAAAGGGAAGCTAGGATTTGGAAAGGGAGATTCTAGAAACCCTAGTTTTGGAAAATCGTAGTTTTGACGTAGGAAATAGGTTTTGGAAACAAGGATAGTTTTGATGTAGAAAACAAAAAATTTTGGAAACCTAGGTTTAGGGCAAAGTTTGAAAATCATGTTTTTGGAAAGAAAACTAGGGTTTCCTAATTGTGGTTTCTAGGACTTGACTTGGGCTCTAAGGAAAGAGTTTTTGGAAAGTGCATTTTTGGAAATGAAGGTTTTTTAGAAGGGAATCCTGGGGAGGAGTTTTTGGAAAGTGAATTTGGAGAGGGAGTTTTTGGAAAAAGATTTTAGGAAAGGGGGAGTTTTGGAAAGTGTGTTTTTAAAAACGTGTTTTTTGGAAAGAAGATCCTAGAAGAGAGTTTTTAGAAGAAAAATTTTGGGAAGAGAGTTTTTAGAAAGATTTTTGGAGAGAGTTCTTAGGAAGGTGAATCTAGGGAGTGTTTTTAGAGGGTGAGTTTTGAGGAAAAGATTTTGGAGAGAGAATTTTGAAAAAGAGAGTTTTGAAAAATAGGTTTTGGAAGGGAGTTTTTGAAAACGATTTTGAAAAGGAGTGTTTTAGGAAAGTATGTTGAAAAAGAGATTTTTAGGAAGAGATTTTTGAAGAGAGAGTTTTTAGAAAGATTAAAAACATCTCACTTTCCTAAAGCAATTCCAACCATAAGAGGACTAGAACCACTTTAAGAAAGTGGTTTTGAAAACAAGGTTTGAAAATATAGACCAAAAGGTCACTTTTAATCTAACACTTTCCTAAAGCAACCCCAGCCATGGAAAGGCTAGAATCACCCTATGATTGTGATTTTGAAAACATGTTTTTGAAAAAGAGATTTTGATGCAATTTTGAAAACAAGTTTGAAAACGATTTTTGAAAACAACTTTTTGAAAACGAATTTTGGGAGATGCAAGACTATGATATGCACAATGCAATTTAGGGTCGTGAACATACAAGGTTAAGGCTTCACCACATAATCAAGGGGGCCGGACCCACGTGGTCTTTGGTTAGACTAGAAGAAAGCCCCCGACACGGTGACTCTTCAATAGTCCAATCCTACACATGGATCGGGAATCTCCTTGTTTCAAGCATGCAAAGAAAGGGCGGGAAAGAGATGGGGGATTAAAATAGAGAAAACCCAAGTGGGTTGGAAAGAGAAGAGAGAGGGGGAAAGTGCAGAAAATTAAAGAGAAAGCCTACCTTGTTTCTTGTTTATTTTGCGCGTCGTGCAGTCTTCGATCTTCGGTCTTCGGTCTTGATCTTCACCTTCAGTCTTCAAGGATTGTCTTCAAGCTCTGGATGACTGCTCTTCAAGTCTTCAGAGAGTGGTTGAAGGCTAGGGTATAAGTGTATGGGGGAGTGTATGAGTGTATAGGAGGCTAGGGTTTGTGTATAGTGGCTAGGGTTTGGGGAAAACCTAGGGAGGCTAGGGTTTTGGAAGTGTTCGAGCTCTGTGTATCGAAATATAGGATTTTTAGGTTAAGTTTACAGACCCCTTTCACGTTGAACGAGGCTCTGTATTTATAGAAGTTGGACAAGCCTGGCGCCTGTTGCAGTGGCGCCAGGGCAAAATTTACACTAGCACCACTAGGAGTGGCACCAGGCCATTTTTTGGCTTGGCGCCACTACTAGTGGCGCCAGCCAATTAGGAAAGATTTAAGGTCGGCAAACAACGTATCTTTGACTAGATTTGGGCGCTTGTACTAGTGACTACCATGTAAACTTTAGCCTGACTTCACTAGGAGTGACTCCGGAAAGTCCGGAAATGATTTGAAGGAGCCGGGAGTGACCCAGAAGGCCGGAAAGGAGCAGGAACACTTAAAATAGTGTCCTGGAGGTATTTGACTTGAAAAGTGAAGATTGGATGTGTCGGAAAGGTTAACCGAGCCTTTAGGGGCAAAACGGTTAATCGGACTAGGAAACTGCCGGGGCGAACCCGGATTGTCCCGGAAAAAGACTTGGGATCTGGAAACATTATTTAGAATGTTCCCAGAGGTTGCCGGTTTGATTCCCAGGGCCGGCGTGGTCGAAAATGGAGACCGGCCCACTAGGGGCAAAACGGTCATTTTGTACTGGGTTTGCCGGAACTGACTCGGAATGATCCAGAAAGGTAAAGGAAGGTTGAGAACACTATAAAAAGTATTCTCGGGACATTACCGATTTGATACCCAGAGCCGGTGTGGTCAAAGAAGGAGACCGGCCCTCCGGGGGCAAAACGGTCATTTTGTACCGGGTTGGCCGGAACTGACTCGGAATGATCCGAAAAGGTAAAGGAAGGTTGAGAACACTATAAAAAGTATTCTCGGTACATTACCGGTTTGATACCCAAAGCCGATGTGGTTTTCGGGGCGTTCGGATGCCTAGGGGCAAAATGGTCATCTTGACCGAAAAGTCTCGAAAAAGGTCCTAAGGATAGTCTGGTCATTTTTCACCGAAGTGAGCTAACAAACATGGGTATTGACCTAGGTTTTGAGTGTTTCCGCCACTCTAACGGTGTGAGTATTTCCGCTACTCGGACGGGGTTGATGATTTGTGAGTATTTCCGTTACTCGGACGGGGTTGAGTATTTCTGCTACTCGGACGGGGTTGATGATTTGTGAGCATTTCCGCTACTCTAACGGGTCTGTGAGTATTTTCGCTACTCTAACGGGGTTGAGTATTTCCGTTACTCTAACGGGTCTGTGAGTATTTCCGCTACTGTAACGGTTCTGTGAGTATTTCCGCTACTCTAACGGTTCTGTGAGTATTTCCGCTACTCTAATGGGTCTGTGAGTATTTTTACTACTCGGACCGTCTCGAGGAATAAATTGTCTCGAGAGAGGGATTGGAAAGGGGTCTTACCGTTTCCGAAGAGACGTGCCTGGATTGGAACCGTCTCGAGGAATAAACTGTCTCGAGAGAGAGATTGGAAAGGGGTCTTACCGACTCCGAAGAGACGTGCCTGGGTTTTGAGTGTTTCCGTCACTCTAACGGTGTGAGTATTTCCGCTACTCTAACGGTTTTGTGAGTGTTTCCGCCACCCTAACGGTTTTGTGAGTAGTTTTGCTACTCGGACCGTCTCGAGGAATAAACTGTCTCGAGAGAGGGATTGGAATTAGAAAGGAAAGGACAATGCCCCTAAGGGCATTTTGGTCATTTTGCCTCTATTTGGGCCTGACAGGCCCGCGAAGCGATGGAAAGACGGAACTTGGACCTAGAGAATTGGATTCGATAGGAATATGCCCAAAATGACTTGAAAACAAGTCTGGACGGAGTGTAGACTGCCAAGCGGTCAAAAATGGGGTGCTTACATGTTCATCATATGTGATGCCTTATATATGTTTGGACTAACTTGTCTGCAATTTTATTCATTGCTACATACTTGTACTACTATTACATTACTACATGGCTGCATTGTTGTCTTCACATAAGTACAACGTTGCTAAACTGGTACGATCCTTTCAGGTTGGGAGTGTTGAAATAGGTCCGATAATGGACTTTCCACCTTGCAACACTTATTATCCATTCGATGAGATGGGTTTCAAAGAAGATGAGGAGGACTTTGTGACGTTATTAGTTTTAATTACATTAGATGAGTTGCGTAAAATTTATTTTAGTAAGCAACCATGTAGGACTTCTGCACTAACCGAACACGAGTACATAGTTGAACTACTTAACTCAAGTAACCCTGCTAGCTGTTTTGACAGTTTAAGAATGAAGCCAAATGTATTTATAAACTTATGTGAGGCATTAAAGAATCATGGCTTGACACACTCAAGATATGTATCACTGCAAAAGAAGTTAGCAAAATTCTTGTACTTGATAGCTCACAATGAGCGCACTCGTATTGTAGCTGAACACTATCAACATTCCACTCACACTGTGTCCAAGTACTTTCATCAAGTTCTGAAGGCCGTTTGCAAACTTGGAGTTGTCATAATTAGAACCCCCTCGTTCGATGAGGTGTTTGATCACATTTGACATAATCCAATGTACTACCCATATTTCAAGGTAACTAACATAAGTATCCTGGCCTTCGTGAATAATTGTTTGGTACTGAAAATGTCTAACTTCTTACATGATTTGCATTGTATACATTAATTAGGATTGTGTGGGAGCATTAGATGGGTCACATATTCTTGCACAAGTTCCAGGAACATCACAAATTCCGTACCGTGGGAAACATGTCAGTCCAACACAAAACATCATGGCAGTGTGTTCATTTGACATGCTATTCACATACGTGTTGTGTGGATGGGAAAGAACAGCTCATGACGCAAGAATTTTGTTGGACTGCATTGGTAAGCCAGAAATGAAATTTCCCCTCCCAAATCAAGGTAAAAATTGTTGTACTATGCCCATTTGTTAAGTGATATTATGTATTTTAACAAACATGTTCAAACTACAGATCAATACTACGTGGTCGATTTGGGTTATACTAATATGCCGGGTTTTCTAGCACCATATAAAGCAACAATATACCATCTTCGGGAGTTTCAAGGTCAAGGTAATAACCCACGGGGTCTGAAGGAAATGTTCAACTATTGGCACGCCTCACTACGAAATGTTATAGAACGTTGTTTTGGGGTTTTGAAAACCTGTTTCCCTATTGTAAAAGCGATGCCTCCTTTTAGCTTAAGGACCCAAACATATATACCTACTGCTTGCTGTACAATTCATAATTTTATTAGAATGCATAATGAACATGACGAACTGTTTGACAAGTATACGGACATTGTGTTTGGAGGCAACCCAGGAGAGGGCAGTAGCTCCTCCCAGTATGGTAATCCAGTGGCAGTGGATGTAAGTAATGCACAAATTCATCAAATGGGTCTAGTACGCGACGAGATAGCTCGCCAAATACATGCATCCATAACTGGGGGTTGACATCATAGGTTATAAAGGATGGTGAATTCTACCCAGTTCATTTTATATGTAGCATGTATTGGGAACATGTTTTGGTACTCATATGTAGTAGGAGTAAATTGTGGTAGTGAAATTTTGCATGGTACGAGAACTTGTTTACATTAACTTAACACAATGACATATAATTTTAGTCAATCTGATGTATGTAAATGACAGAAAATTTGATGACTACCTGTAATGACTTTATTTATTGATGTGTGTAATGGTACGGTTAGAGAGGCATGTATTTAAAATGTCAATGTATTTCAATGTTGAATTCTAAATGAATGAAATGAGTTGATTACAGGTTGGGTTGCACAGGATGGTGATGGAACACCAACAGGGACCAGTTTGTGCTTGTGGTGGAGGTCGAATGCGTGTATATGTCGCACGCACGAAAAGAAATAGTGGACGCTCATTTTATCGGTGCCCTCGTGGCCTAGATCACGTTGACAGTTTTATATGGGCAGACGATTATATGATGACAGCGCATGTTCCAGCACAAAGGGCAGTCAATTGGCCATGTTATGTGATATGTTTGAGTTGTGGATGCAACATAATTTTATCTTGCTTGGTTGTGTGCTTGTGCATCCTGTTAGTTATTGTTCTGTTAAAGTAGATGAGAAGGGCTCAATTATTACTAAGTTCTCAATTAATTGTTGGGTACTTCTTGTCTGTGATGTTTCTGTTACTAGAATGGATGTTGAAAGAGGTGTATTTGTGATGTGGACTATTCAGTTCCTTTGTCTACCAGCTGTTGCACTTCTGAATGCTGCACTGATTTTTATTCTTTTTGACTGAATGCACTTCTGGTAGTCATATGTAGTAGGAGTAAATTTGAAGTAAGGTATCTATGTAATGCACATTTATTCTGTTGCTTCTCAGACAGCTACTGCACTTGTGTTTGTCTCTTTATCAGGTTTAAGAACATATGGTTTGTTGTTCAAACTTATTAGCCTTCTTCAGTTTAGACAACTCAATCTTCTTGTCTGTGATGCTTCTATTGCTAGAATGGATGTTGAAACAGGTTGTACAATTATTTGGACTATTTAGTTGCTTGTCTAACAGCTGGTGCACTTCTAAATGGTGCATTGACTGTTGTTCGTTTTGACTTTCTGCACTTGTGGTAGTCATATGTAGTAGGAGTAAATTGTAGTTAAGGTATCCATGTAGATAGCCTTTATTCAGTTTCTTCTCGGACAGCTACTATACTTGTGTGTTTGTGTCTTTATCAGGTTGAAGAACATATGGTTTGTGGTCCTAACTTATTAGCCTTCTTCAGTTTAGCCAGCCCTTTATTCATGTCTGTGATGTTTCTGTTGCTAGAATGGATGTTGAAACAGGTCTTTCACAGGTTTGGACTATTCAGTTGCTTGTCTAACAGCTGGTGCACTTAAGCCTTTTGCACTGATTTTTGTTCTTTTTTACTGAATGCGTTGTTCAGTATTTAGTTCAATGGGTGGGATTTTTTATGTTGTAAGCCCACCATGTTAAGGTAATTATGATGGTATGTCTGATGCGTTGAATTGTTCCACAAACTAGTGCAGTTGTGAATGGTTTTCTCCCTAAACTGTCAGCAGTTGCAGCATGCCTGTAGAACGACAATGAACAGTAATAAAATGATTTCAAACTTTATTAGATTAAACAGAGTAGATGTACAATGATAGAAGCAAACAAGCAACCTTTATAACATTCTATTTAAGGTAACAAGCTAGCTACATCAACGACAGAAGCCTACTCTTCTCTGTGTCCATTACTTATATACATGGCCGGTGGGAATGTCGTAATTTTCTTCATAATGATATCTGGTTCCTCTCCCTTTATTATATTTAAAGTTTTGTAATATTTATACGAATAAATGAATACCCACAACAAAGAAGAAAAATTATCTCTTCGTGGAACTAATTTCATTCATTCTGCGTGTTATTAGTTGTTTTATTTAAAGAAATTTTACATATATACATGGGGTTAGAAATTATTTATACATAGAGAGAAAGATAGAGGGAGGGAGGGAGAGAGAGAGAGAGAGAGAGGGGGGGGGGAGAGAGACAGATAACAAGAGAGAGAGAGAGAGAGAGAGCAAGGGGAGGGAGAGAGATAGAGAGAGAGAGAGGGGAGAGAGAGAGAAGGAGGGAAAGGGTTGTTGGATAACCTAAATAAAATAAATATTGTAATATATGCAATATATGGGTGACCAAACATGTTTTTTGTTTTTGTTTTTTTTACAAACCCAAAAATAAAAACACACAACAAAAACACACAACAAAAAATAAAAACTGACAGCGTTACCAAACGGACCTTAAACTACTCATCACTTAATATAAAAAAAAATTAAACCAGCAATGACAGAGCAATAACTTATTTTTCCAAACAAATATATAAAGACAAAAACAAAAACAAAAACAAACAGTAACTTTAAACTAGTAATCCCAAAAATAAAAATAAAAAAACTAATCAAGCAATTATTTTTTGATCCAATTAAAAATTTCCTAACATAAAGAGAGTGAAAAGATTACATTATTCTATTCCACCAAATTCCCTACAAAGCAGCAAAACAAGTTCTATGCCCAAAATTACATACAAAAAGAAAAGAAGGAAACAAATACTAACTCTTGAGATAAAGACACCCAAACCCCAACTTGGCATTCCATCATGCTCACTTCTCCTAGTAAACAACAAGAACATATTATAGTGTTTGGTGAAGGCATATCATCAAACACATAGGAGGCAACGTAAAGAAGACATGAATGATAGTCGAATTGCATTTAAATTGAGATCTTGAAAGTAAGAAATGACTGGATATTTACATAATTTCGGGGATTGAGGTAGCATTTGAGAGGCAATGTTACAGGTTATTTTAATAATTGGATAATCTTGTAATAATCATGTAGGCAGCCATATGTTGCCTAACGTGGAGTCTCTAGGATGAGTTAGTATGTTTGGATAGGAGTTGCTAAGTTGTTTTGATAAGTTTCTGATTGGGTTGTTAGCTAGAAAGTAGGAGTTGATTTAATTAAGTTGTTATAGATTGGGTTTGTTACCTGAAACTAAGGAGTCAATTAAGTCTATGTAATCAGTGGCTCATTTAAGCTAAAGGGAATAAACAAAAGGTATCGATCATTTTTATCAAAGCCTTGTACAACCAATTTGGTTCACTGAAGGAGGTTGGTCTCCTTAATTAGACCACTGATCTCCATCATATGTATTTTCTCTTTTCTTACTTGCCAAAATAGGTAAAGGAAGGAAAAATCAGTTGAAGGAGAGACTTAATTCTCCAGAGTTCTTAGAAGATTGTGTCAATTTGGTATCAGAGCCAGCTATGGGGGACAATCAACGCCTCAAGCAGCTTGAAGATCAAATGGGCATTCTAAGCTCTGGGCAAGCACAATTGATTAAGTCGGTGCAACAGATGTTCGAAGCCATGAACACCCGTTTTGACCAGATTACAACCAACATTGGTCCTGACCGCGGCGTCAGTTTATCTTCCCAGCAAGGAAACGGGCATAATGGTTCTCGCGGAGGAGCCATTAACTCAACAACCCCTAAATCAACCAAGCTAGATTTTCCGGGTTTCCATGGTGGAAATGATCCTACTAGCTGGATATGTCAGGTTGAACAGTTCTTTGCATTCCAACATACACTTGAGGATGAGAAAGTTCCTTTGGCAATGTACCACCTTGAAGGAGATGTTCAATTGTGGTATCAACTAACAAAGACAAAAGAGGAAATGATGACATGGGAAATACTTAAGAAAGGCCTTCACTCTAGATATGGACCAACAAATTATGATTTCTTTGGAGACCTCACAAAGCTAGAGCAAACAAGTTCTGTTTGGGATTACCAAACTCAATTTGAAAAGCATCTCAGTCGTGCTGAAAAAATTTCCCAAACCCAACAGGTTAGCTGCTTTGTGAGTGGTCTAAAAGATTCTATTAGAACTAAAGTACAAGCTCTTCAGCCCACTAATCTTTGTGCAGCCGTGGGCTTAGCACGTCTTTATGAGACTAAGCTTCAATCTCAGCGCTAGACATACTCATCACAGCCAAAAGGACTTGCAGATGCACAAACTTTCAATGCCACTAATTTGGATACGCCGGTAATTAAAAGGTTGACATCTGAAGAGATGCAAGAAAGGCGTGAGAAAGGACTTTGTTATAATTGTGATGAAAAATTTCGATCAGGCCACCATTGTAAGAAGTTATTTTACATTGAAGGTTGTATAGAGGAGGAGAAGGATGATGAAGGCGACCTTGATGGAGAAACAAAAACTACACGGATTAAGAGTATTGAAGAAACACTAAGAAATACTGGTTCATTGGAAGGGACATTCTCCTGCAGAAGCCACCTGGGCAAATGCTAAACTCATGCATGGGTGATTTCTAGGGCTATTCCCTTGAGGAAAAGGGAACTTTTAGGGGTGGGGAGTGTTACAGGTTATCTTAATAATTGGAAAATCTTGTAATAATCATGTAGGCAACCATATGTTGCCTAACGTGGAGTCTCTAGGATGAGTCAGTATATTTGGATAGGAGTTGCTAAGTTGTTTTGATAAGCTTCTGATTGGGTTGTTAGCTAGAAAGTAGGAGTTGATTTAATTAAGTTGTTATAGATTGGATTTGTTACTTGAAACTTATGAGTCAATTGAGTCTAATCAGTGACTTATTTAAGCTAAAGGGAATAAACAAAAGGTATCGATCATATTTATCAAAACCTTGTGCAACTAATTTGGTTCACTGAAGGAGGTTGGTCTCCTCAAAATAGACCACTAATCTCCATCATATGAATTTTCTCTTCTCTTACTTGCCAAAATAGGTAAAGGGAAAATCAATTGAAGGAGAGACTTAATTCTCCAGAGTTCTTAGGAGATTGTATCAGGCAAGAGAAGAGAAGTTTCACTTTTGTTGCAATTACAGCTTTGCCATGACTACAAAACTTTGAATTTTTTCAAGGTATTCTCCAATGGAGACCCAACTCGCTGATTATGTTATCATCTCCACTAACACCATCGCCAAGCATCTCAGCTTCCCCAAATCTAGCTACGGCAGCCACGGCTTCTGGAATAAGGGCATTTCGACGTGTGTCGTCTGCGATGGTGCTGCCGGGGAACATGGTGGGGGTGGGCCGGATGGCAGTGGCGAGCTAGGTGGTGGGAGAGAGAGAGAGAGAGAGAGAGAGAGAGAGAGAGGGGTAGTGATGTTGGCTACCGATATGTCAAACAAACCTGAGGGGTCCAGGTGAAATTCACCCAAAAGCTTATTCACAGCACAGAGAAAAGCAAAATTAAAAGAAGTGCTTCCAATTAAAGCACGTTATAGTACTGCTTCCAATTACAAAATAAATCTAACTGATTCCCTCAAACCCCTCCTTACCCATCAGGAGAAAAAAATTTGAAAAAACAAGGGCTCTTGCTGCTTCTTGGTTTTCCTTTGAAAGCATGCGTTGGGTGACTGCAACCAAACTAGATCTAGCTAAGATGAATCCAAGAATCAGGGAAGAGCTAGGTAAGAAATTAATGTTGAGAACTCCATCATGGGCAGTTTAGATATATCTGGTTAATTCAGTATTTACCGTCTTACCAAGCATGTGATTAATTTAACTAAACTAGCTTGGAACTGTAATAGTACGTATAAGGAATATGATGATCAGCAAAATGTGTACACAAAATCAAGACAAATTTTACAACATCATTTCCACTAAACAGTCAGATACCCTCTCAAATGAGCTAAAGAAGATACAAATACATTGAACAAAATTTTTTATATTTTTTTTGTCTTTTCTAAATATTCTAGGAGTCCAATAATCCAACTACCTACTCAAATATTTAAATTGACCACTACATACTCATTCCAACTACCACTAGTTGCTAATTGTTATCAAAGGGTCTAAAAGAAAAGAAAAAGAGAAGAAGAACAAGCCCAACAGAAGTTGCAAATTTTGTTCCAAGGTCATAACTAATATTTGGTCATTAATCACCTCAACCACCTCCTAATGTCGCTGGTGGATGAAGGAGAGATCTCACCACCAAGGCTGTCCGTACAGCAAGAAGAGTAGTTGGATTGTTGTTCCATCATTCCCAAATGCTGCAATCCGCTCACGCTCTTAAAGCTCGGGCTCCTCAAATTTTGTCCACAACCTCCATACCCTGTTCCTACTAGAATATTATATGGGCCTGGAACTGGGAATGCCAAGCGCTTTTTGACTGAACCAACCCGTTCTCTCTCCGGCGTAGATGGCCTCTGCCTTGGTGCACTTTGCGAGCGGGCCCTGGCCTTAGCAGACTCGGTTGCAGCCATGTAGTTGGGCATTGCACTACTGCCACCAGCCCCACCAGTTGAACCCCTCATGTGTTGCTGCAAACCGCCATTATAGTAGTAATTAGACCTTATGCTTGGTGTCTGAGCTGTGTGGTAGCTTCTCTCTTCTCTTGAGCAGTGAGGACTAGCAGAACGAACTTGAAGAGGCCTTGTTTTGGATGAAGAGGGTGTAACAGGGGAGTGATGGAGATTTTGGTGGGCCGCTCGATGAATAGGCGAAGCAGGACATTGTGAATTGGATCTTTGGTGGTGTTGGGGTTGATTTGGTCGCTGGAAATTAGGAGCCCAGTATGAGTAGGGTTGTGAGCTGTCCATTTCTACAGTTTTAATAGGGTCTCTTTGATCAGTTGAAGCTCTTCCCCTGCTCTCCCATGGCTTCGCAGCCATCCACCTATCCAGCCATTGGGGCCTCTTTCCGAGCTCATCTTCATTGCCAAATGATTTGTTCCTACTACTTCTCCAAGCCTTTTGACATGGCATTGCAAAACATTTTGCAACAATTAAGTTCACAAATTCCATAGAACAAATATAGCTGGTTAAGGCCTCAGATATTAACTATTAAAACAAGGAGTGGTCTAGCTGACTCCAACCAGTTAGTATGCTAGGCATTATACAAATTATATATATAGATATATATATATATATATATATGTGGAGAGAGAGAGAGAGAGAGAGAGAGAGAGAGAGAGAGAGAGAGAGAGAGAGAGAGAGAGAGAGAGAGAGAGATGAACCTGTTGAGAGAAGGCCTGAGATAAGGTTTTCTCACGCTTTAAAGCAGCTTCCTTCCTATTTTGTAGCATCGCTTTGACCTCCTCAACCGTGTGTGGGCGTTCGTCCCAATCATCAGCAATGCTACTTCCATCTCTCGACTGGGAACATAGAATTGCCATTGCAATAGATAAGAATCTGAAGCTAATTACATCAATCAAAAGAATTGTTGGATAAAATTAATCCATCCACTTTTACCATTGGCTTTCTATCAGAAGTATCTTGAAGATATCGTGATTCGGACAAGCTATTGGTGTCGCTAAACGTTGATTTTCTGCTGCCTTCGTCTTGCGATTGCCTGATGCGTTGATCCATAACCCGGGCCTGCACTCGAACGAGAGCTTGCATGCATCTAAGTGTCATCTTTGCTTGCTTCCGAACATTATGACCCCTCACTAGAGCTTGCAACTTTACTAGCCCTTTTAGTGCACGAAGAGCTCTCTTTGCCTTTACACGTACATTTCAACTTTAAATCGATTTAAAACTCTTCTCAACATTAATCGAAGCAAAGCCGTAAAAATCAACTAGTTAAAATATTACTTGAAGAAAGTACTTGTGAAATGATAGTTGATAACTAGATCTGCATGCATTTCTCTTACCAAATATCCTCTAAATGCTGTCTGAATAACAACGGCAGCATAGTGTTCCCTGGCAAAATTAGAAGGCGGCCTGGCTAGACGTGCAACCTCCATGGCCGCCTGGGCTGTGGCCACTGCTGCCTCAGCGGCTACAGCGGTGGCCACTGCCACTGCAATCGCCCGTCTTTGCTCAGCTTCGGAAGCACTGGTCACCGGAGGAGCATTAGTGCTGCCGCCAGCAGCATTCGTCATTTTTGGTGGTGTTTGACGCGTTGCTTCTTCCTGATTCGTGGTCTTCCGGAATAGCCATCTTCTTTTCTCTCTCTTCTGCATGATAAATAGAAACAAAAACCCCCAGCTTTACCGATCTCCCATTAAAAGAAACAGATCAAAAGAGTGAGAGAGAGCAAACTTAATAAGAAAAGGTGTTATAAAAGAACTCAAACCTTATCTTCTTCTTCTGGTTGATCATCTCTCCTTCTGCTACTCTTTTTTACACTCTCCTTAGTGGGAGATCGAAAGGCCTTCTTTACGGCGGTCAACCACGAGGACCCTTCTTTCTTGCCCATAGAGAGAGGTGGAGAGACTAATTAAGCAGCATTTACAGCTAAAAAGGGGCTCTGAAAAACCAGAACTATGAAGAGATGATTGACGGAAGCTACTCTGAGAGAGAGAGAGAGAGAATAGATCGGAATAATAGTTCGAATGCGCAGAGAGAGATTCAAAGGTGTGTTTCTGGCTAAGAGCTAGTGGGTGTATGTATTTTTTTTTTTTTTTGGGGTGGGCATGGAAGACAGCAAGGGCACGTTGTCAGAGAAAGAGTTGTGGTCAGCAACTTTGAACGCAAAATTAATTAAAAGGGCATTGTACTGTGTTCTGTATGAGCGAGTGATATCGAGAGCACATTGAAAGCTGTGTGTGTGTGTCTGAGAGAGAGAGAGAGTGAGAGAGGGGGTGGGGTGACTGGTGAGTGTTATTGAGAAATACGAATGCACGTTGAGGGTTGCACAGGAACCAAAAACACGAGTCCTACTTTTCTTCTCACTCTTCTTTTCATAGGGCTAAAGCCGTGGGGTTTTGCTTTCGCTTAAAAAACAAACTGTTTACACCTCATGGCGTCACATGTTAAGAGTCAAGACCAGCTAAGGGCGGGCACAGAGAGAGGTGGTTTAAACTTTAAATTAACTGGGGGTCGCAGCACAGTCAAACTGCCTTATGGATGGCGTTGGGTTTTCCAAACGGAAATTGGTATATTTCACTGACGCAAAAAGGACAGGTCAAACTTTTCATATTTAGAAAGTATTTTGACGTAACTTTATTTAGTGATTTATAATTTATATTTATAATTTTTTTAAAATATATTTAAAAAAATAATTTAAAAAAGTAACTTATGTCTAATTATATTTTTTGAAAAAAATTATTTTTAAAAGTAACTTATTAAAAATAGCTTATACTTTATGGTTTATAATTTATAAGCAAGGCATTCAAACACTCCCTTACTCTCCATTTAATTTTGAATGATGCTACGGAGCGATAAATCTCACCGCCTTGTCTATCATTTTGTTTCAAAATTCAATGCTTCTGGGTAGGGTATCCGATTAATCACAATAGCAAGGAATCCTTCGGGATCTTTGATTTCAATTCTTCAAGCGGCAAAGCATCAATCTTTATAATGAACCCTTCTTTTGAGTTACTTTCAAAGCTATAAACATTCTAGCAATGAAATTGAGATTACAGTGAGTGGTAGTTATGTTTTTCCGACCAGATCAGAGACCCCCATGGACGCTTGGTCGAGCCCCGATCAGGTCACTCCACAGCGTACCGTCTGGTCAAGCCCTGACCAGACCCTTGATACACTATCCCCTCGGGGACCTCCCACTTTGGTCGGCCTCACTATCACGTCGGCGGGGTCCACATCTGACACCGGACATTCTGGCGAGCACTCGGAGCATGGACGTAGAGTGTACTAATGACAACTGCCCTATCCCTGACACAATTCTAACATGCCACCATAGTATGTGGAGACGACGCTCTCAAGTGCCCTGACACAGTTCTGACCCTCCAACGGAAGGCCGCCACGTGAAAATGTCGTCAACCACTCCAATGCATGCATACAAAGAAAAACCACAACCCCTTCTCCGAGTACGCATGACAAAAAACCCTAGCAAACTAAACACTCTTCAACAACATTACTCTCTTGAATCTAACTTGAACGTCGAAGGGCTTTTGATAGGCACCGCACAGGTGTGTTTAGAGCAAGAAACCACCAATCACCGAGGGAGAGCTCATCGACGTCTTGGGGGCAAGACACCACGAGATTGCTGCATCATTAGCTGGCGCCGTCTGTGGGAAACAATTATTCTCGTGACTTTTCATGGTCTTGACTAGGTCTGGGATTAGCACTCACCCTGAAGAAAGCTCAATGGTAGATTCAAGTGTAGAGAAGATAGCCGCCCTAGAGAAAATGGTGGCTGACATGATGGCCAGCATGCAACAGTTGGCTCGCCAAAACGTAGAGTTGCTCCAACGAGCTCCAACTCCATTTGAAGGGGTTCCACCATCAGCTACCCTGCCAGCGGTGGAACGGGACGATTAGGAGGTTAACAAAGAACCTTTCATTCCCCCCAATGGCAACGAAAATGGCAATGGAGGACGGGTTGAGGACCCACTCCTCCACCATGAGCCCTACATTGAGGAAGCACAAACTAGCCATGCCATCTCGTCGAGAACAGAGATGGTAGGCGATAAACTGGAAAGCTCTCACGCTTGGGACGAACAACTGAGGGCCATGCAGGCCCAGATGGCGGGGGCCTTGGCCACTGTGGAGGCCAAGGCTCCAAACACTGTGGACGCGCTCATTGGTAGAACGACTTCGCCATTCACCCAGAAGGTGATGGACTACCCACTTCCCTTGAAGTTCAAAATGCCGACTGTGGACGTGGTCGACGGCTCCAAAGATCTGGTGGACCACTTGGAGATATTCAGGGCACTTATGCATCTGCAAGCAGTGCCAGACAAGATCATATGCAGAGCTTTCCCCATCACATTGAAAGGTTCGACACGAACTTGGTTCAACAAGATCAAACCAGCATCGGTCTCCACTTTTACTGAAACTTAGCAAGCTCTTTGTGAGCCACTATATTGGGGCCCAAAGGCAAAGAAGGCTAGCAGCATAATTGTTAACTGTGAGGCAAAAGAAAGAGGAGACGCTGCCGGAGTACGTAAGGAGGTTCAATCAGGAAACTCTAGCCGTGGACGACAAGGTGGCCGTCACGGCATTCATAAGCAGCATAAGAACTGGAAAGTTCCTCTTCCCCTTGTCGAAGAGGCTACCCCAGGACATGGGCGAGCTGATGCTTCGAGCTTAGAAGCACATGAATGCAGAAGATGCTATGAGCGCAAGGCGAGAAAATGACGTTCGAAGCAGCTTGCGTGCCAAGGAAAAGAAAGGGGCAAGCACTATCGCGAGCTAGATCGAACGTTCACCCCCCTCACGACGAAGTTGAAGGATATCCTGATAGAGATAAGGGACGACCTGGACCTGATATGGCCCAAGCGTCTAAAGACACCCTTGAGCATAAGAAACATAAAGAGGTACTGCCGGTTCCATTGCGACCACGACCATGACACTGAAGACTGCATTGACTTAAAGCAATAGATAGAGGATCTAATCAAACAAGGTAGACTCAGTCGATATGTAGCTGGTCGAGACCGAACACGGGGAGACCGACATAGCTCGGTGGGAGCCAAAACCAACACCCAGCCCATCGAGGAAATAAGGGTCACAGCCGGGGGGTTCGCAAGGGGAGGGGAGTTCTCTTCAGCATGCAAGAAGCATGTTCAGGACATCCGAACCGAGGCAGAAGTGATGCTGGTTGGGGTGACCAGTAAGAAGACGAAGACCGAAGGCCTAGTGATCACTTTCAAGGAAAAAAAAGTTGTCGAGCTATACTAGCCACATAATGACCCTTTGGTAATCTCCTCGGTGATCTCCAACTTCAAAACTTTGAGAGTCTTGATCGACAGCGGGAGCTCAGCGGACATCCTACTCTGGGAGGCCTTCGAGAAGATGCAAATCGACAAGGAGAAGTTGCAGCCAATGAACTCTCCCCTGGTCGGCTTTACATGGGACTGGGTGGTTCCCCTTGGGTCCATTGTCTTACTAGTGACCCTAGGTGAGGAACCACGTCGGGTGACAAAAATGATCCATTTCTTGGTAGTGGACTGTCTGCCTGCCTACAACGTCATTATCGGACGTATGACTCTGAACAAGTTCAAAGCTGTTACAACCACATACCACCTCAGGATTAAATTCTTAACCGAGACTGGGGTCAAATGTACAAGAGGCGACCAGAAAGAGGCACGAGAGTGTTACATGGCTTCCTTGAAAGGGGAAATCAGTAAAGAAACCCTGATCATCGAAGAGCTCCAGCCAAGGGACAAAGAAGAAGTTAGAAGGGGCGAGCCAGCGGAGGAGCGCGAGGAAGTTCCTGTCGGCGATCAGGGACAGAACATAACAATAAAGTTTAGGGCTGTTGTGCCAGAAGAGCTGAAGTAGGAGCTGCAAAGGTTCCTGAGGAAAATGTAAACGTGTTCGCCTGGTCTCACAAGGACACGCCCAGTATTAATACATGAGTAATAGCTCATTACTTAAACATTGACCCCGAGGCCAGGCCGGTCAAGCAAAAGAGAAGAAACTTCGTGCCAGAAAGGAACGATGCAGTAGCTGAAGAAGCTGAGAAGCTAGTTCAAGCAAAGTTCATAAGAGAAGTGTAATACCCCACTTGGCTCTCCAACGTCGTCATGGTAAAGAAGTCCAACGGGACGTGGCGAATATGCGTTGACTTCATGGACCTGAACAAGGCATGCCCGAAAGACAATTTCCCCCTACCAACAATTGACATTCTCGTCGACTCCATTGCAGTGTATGAAATGCTAACTTTTATGGATGTTTTTTCAAGATACAATCAAATTCGGATGGTCGAGCACGACCAGGAGCATACAGCCTTTATCACTGACCAGGGGCTCTATTACTGCAACGTCATGCCGTTAGAACTAAAGAATGCAGGGGCAATATACCAATAACTGGTAAACTTCATGTTCAAATCACAAATTGGGCATAATATGGAAGTATACGTGGACGACATGTTGGTGAAGAGCAAGGAGGCCACCAGTCATCTGGAAGACCTCGAAGAGAGACATTTCGAACACTACGCAAATATTGGATGAAGCTCAATGCCGCCAAATGTGCCTTCGATGTCACCTCGAGGAAGTTCCTAGGTTTCATGGTCTCACACCGGGGCATTGAGGCGAATCTAGAAAAGATCCATGCCATCATTAACATGAAAGCGCGCCGGATGACAAAGGATGTTCAACGGCTGGCAGAGCGTGTGGCAGCTCTAAACAGGTTTATCTCCAGGTCCACCGACAAGTGCTTGCCTTTCTTCAAAATTCTACGCAAAGCATTTGAGTGGACCGAGGAATGTGAAGCGGCTTTCAACTAACTCAAACAATATCTGAGCTCAGTCCCATTGCTCAGCCGAACTGTCCTGGAGGAAGAACTGTTTCTGTAATTGGCAGTTTCGGCAACCACAATGAACTCAACTCTTGTCAGAGAAGAAGGAGGAATCTAGAGGCCAATATACTACATCAGTCGTGCATTATGCAGGACAAAAGAACGGTACCCAAGGATGGAGCTCGTGGCCCTCGCACTGGTGATCGCGGCTCGACGCTTGAGACCCTACTTCCAAGCTCACACGATCATGGTACTCACCGACCAGCCCTTGAAGAGCATTCTACGGAACCTAGAGACGTTAGGACACTTGGTAAAATGGTTAATTGAACTTAGCCAGTTCAACATCCACTACTGACCCCGATCGGCAAACAAAGGGCGGGCTGTTGTGGATTTCATCGCAGAATTCACCAACCCACCCACCCACTGCCAGCCCTGATGACGACGCCACCGATAGCTATTGGGTTTTAAACGTTGATGGCTCATCCACTACTGATTCCAGTGGTGTCGGTGTGGTCCTTGTCACTCTTGACGGTCACAAGATCGAATATGCTCTCCGCTTCAAGTTCCCCACCACCAACAACGTTGTCGAATATGAAACCCTAATTGTTGGACTCAGAATGGCTCGGCAAATGGGGGTCGAGCAAATAGTAGTGTATAGCGACTCTCAATTAGTGGTGGAGCAAGTCCAAGGAGAGTACGAGGCCAGAGAGGATAACATGAAACAATACTGCCAAATGGCTAAGTGCTTAGCTAGGAGGTTTGTAAAGATCCTACTAGAATGTGTCCCAAGACTGCAGAACAAAGAGACAGACTAGCTGGCTAGGATCGCCTCGTCGAATGAGCCAGACCCAAACGTTCCAATGGAGATTCTTGATTCACCGAGTATCTAGAGTCCAAAAGTCAACCAAACCGAGCCTGAAACTTCATGGATGAGCCAGATCAGGAATTTCTTGGAAACCCTACCTAACGATAAGAACGAAGCAAGGTGGATACAGTACTATTCGAGGAGGTACCTCATACAGAACGGGATTCTCTACAAAAGGGGGCACACCTTCCCGATGCTCCGCTACGCCACTGAGGAAGAGACAGAGTACGTGATGAGGGAGGTTCACGAAGGGGTGTGTAAAAACCACTTGGGCGGTCGATCCCTTGCCAAAAAGATCCTACGAACAACCTATTATTGGCCCACCATGGAGAAAGATGCCCAAGAATTCATCAAGACGTGCAACAAGTGTCAGCGGTTCGCCAACATTCGCAGGTTGCCTGCTCAGGAGCTGACCCCGATCCAAACCCCGTGGCCCTTCGCCCAATGAGGGATCGACATCGTGGGACTGTTACTGCTGGGCAAGGGGTAGAGAAAGTTCACGGCTGTGGCTATCAATTACTTCACCAAGTTAGCGGAGATAGAGGCTCTATCGACGATCACTGAGGAAAAAATGAAGAAGTTCATGTGGCAGAATATTGTTTGTAGGTTCAAAATCCCTAGGATCGTCATCACAGACAATGGAAAGTAGTTTAAAGGTAGACAGTTCAACCAATTATGTAGCAACCAGGGAATCAGCCACCACTCTTCCTCCCTTGAGCATCTTCAAGCCAACAGCTAAGTCAAAGTTACGAGCAAGTCCCTCCTGAAGATCCTCAAGACGAAGTTGGAGAAAGCCAAGGGCTTGTGGGCAAAAGAACTCCCTAACATCCTCTAGCCCTACAGAACAACGGAGAGAGTGTCTATGGAGCAGACGTCGTTCTCAATGACCTTCGGCGCCGAAGCGGTCATCCCAATGGAGATCGGCCTACCCAACCTAACAACAAGGCTATAAATGCGGAACTAGATCTGTAAGAAGAACGAAGGCTACAAATAGTTATAAGGGTAGTGTCCTACCAACAGAAAATGTATCAATACCACAACTCCAAAGTTTGACCAAAAGACTTCTTGGCTGGGGACCTTATTTTAAAAAGAGTCAACCAGTCTACGAAAGATCCGAGGGAGGGCAACCTCGGGCCCAATTGGGAAGGCCCCTATGAGGTGATCAGTAGTACCAGAAAGGGGACCTACAGATTGAAGAATCTAGAGGGAAAGGAACTTCCACACCCGTGGCACACAGAGCATTTAAAGAACTACTACTCTTAAAAGGCTCCTAATTGTAACTCAACGGACTATCAATGAAAGTGACCATTCAACAGTTGTTTACTCCCATTAAATTTACATAGAATTTGCTCAATCCATGTGGCCGAGCAGAGCCACATGGCCTTAATGGGTAATGATACAGAATCTGCTCAGTCCATGTGGCCGAGCAGAGCCGGATGGCCTTATAACGGCTTAAAATCTGCTCAGTCCATGTGGCTAAGCCGAGTGGGGCCAAATGACCTTAATGGCAATGGCTTAGTGTCTGCTCGATCCACGTGAGTGGGCAGAGCCAAACGGCCTTAATGGCAATAGCATAACATCTGCTCGGTCCACGTGACCGAGCAGAGCCAACTTCGACATTTGACTATACAAAGACAGTAAGAATTCTACAAAGATTCTACAAGTTATCTAAATAAAGTATTCAACAAGCAATGGGCATAAAAAGAAATTTCCAATGGTATAGAAAGGAGTACAAAGGCAAAATGCCCATTTTAAAAAAAAAAAGAGAATAAAGGAAGAGAACTTGGATTACAGTCATGTCTGGGTCTACTCCTCAGCAGTTTTCCCCTCTTTCCCCTCAGAGACCTTCTATTGAGCCTCTTCAATAGCCGGCACCTCTGGGGCATTCTACCGAGCCTCCTCAGTGGCTTTCACCGTAACCTGGTCAACAACACCCTGATTAACCCCTTCAAAGGCAGGTGGGGCTTCCTCCCCAACGGGGTCAAGGCCAGAGAAGTCCAAGTCAGGATACTTCTGAGACGCCTTAGCCTTGGCGTGATCGAAGCCTTGAAGGAAGGTGGGCGCCAACAAGGCCTGTAAGTCATCCCCATTCTTAAACTCTTCCACCGTTTCGATTCTTACCTTGACAAGTTCTTCTTCGAAAGCGGCTACCTTCCTCTCCAAGTTATGTCTCTTGGCCTGCTCTGCCGAGAAGTCTAGCAAGAGCTTACTAGTAGTGGAGTTCAACTTCTTCTGTTCTTCCTTCGGCACGAGCAGTGGCCGGTTCTTCTTTTAGACCACGAGCATCAGTGATCTCCTCTTTCATGCCATTCAGCTCGGCAACAAGAGAAGCAATAATGTTCTTTTCTTGATTGAATGCCCTATCAAGGCTGGCCAGACGGTGGCCCAACTTCATGTTCCTGGCAGCAGACTGGCAACGAAGCTAAATGTCAGAACAGACTAAAGAACACAATTAAGAATGAAGTAAAGGAAAGATCGAAAAGTAGTAAGTTCGAACCCTGAGGAGATCGTGGTTCATGTTTTTCACTAAGCGGCTGTTGGCATACTTGTCAATCCTTTGCAAGCCGACAGCCTTAATGACATCCCCAGTCCTCACCCACGCTTCATCCGCGCTCTCAAAAATGTTTCTAGAGGATGTAATGGGTTATGCTCTTGTTTGTTGTTCGGCTGGGACGACCGAGCTTCACCCCAGCTCAGAAACGGGAGTAGGAAGCTGCACGACGTTCCGAGGCACCTCCTTAGTCTTCGGCTGGGAAGCTTTCGCCGGAAGAGGATCTTTCCTACTCGGTCCAAGGGCTCAGACGCTCTTTGGTGCTTGGGCTTAGTACTAGCACCGTTATTCTTCCGCTTCTTTAGAAAAGCAACTTTGAAGCTCATCTCTTCAGTCGCAGGATTGGGAACGGGTGCAGGAGTCGAAGTGTCGATAGGCATTAAACCAGCTACAAGTAAAAGGAAAGTTGGTCAGACGACGTTTGAAGACTCGGTAAACGACTCAACACTCACTCCTTTCACGTTCTGTAGTTAGAGCCTCTGTAATTGGCTCTAGTCCTAGCGAGTAGTTGGATAGGCTCTCGATAGTGACTAGGTCTTTTTTACTATGGACGTCATGTTCCTAGACCTTCTTTATGGCCATCCTCAACTCTTTAGATAGTTTGGGTTTGGACCGACCTGGCACCCAAGGCAGACCTAGGTCAGGGCACAGACGCCAAACAAAAAGAAATGGAAACAGAGTTCAATAGATAGATAGCGTACCTTTCTTACTCGGGTAGCCCGATTGCTTGGGGACCCGAACAAAAAAGTCGATCTCCCAGGGTTAAAACTCCCATCCATTACCGTTGACAAAGAAGAACCGATCCTTCCAATTCTTGTTCGATGAAGGAAGCTCACTAACCAAGTTGTACACCTTCGACCTGCCTGAGAAGTACCGCCAGCCCGTGCCCCTTTCGGTTGGTCTGTAACAAAAAAAAAATTCCTTCAATAAGAGGGACATCATGCTAGAGGAATTCTTGTTTTGTTATAGACCAGCCAAAAGGGGTAGAGGCTGGTGGTACTTCTCAGGCAGGTTAAAGGAGTACAACTTGGTCAGTAAGCTTCCTTCATCGAACAATAACTGGAAGGATCAGTTCTTCTTTGTCAATGGTAATGGATGGGAGTTTCAACCTTGGGAGACCGACTTCTCTGTTCGGGTCCCCAAGCAATGGGGCTACCCGAGCAAGAAGGGTACGTTATCTTTCTACTAAACTCTGTTTCCATTTCTTTTTATTTAGCATTGGTGCCCTGATCTAGGTCTGCTTTGGGTGACAGGTCGGTCCAAGCCCAAACTATCTAAAGAGTTGAGGATGGCTGTAAAGAAGGTTTAGGAACACGATGTCCATAGTCAGAAGAACCTGGTCACCGACGAGAGCTTATCCAACTACTTGCTAGGACCTGAGCCGACCAGAGAGGCTCTAGCTGCAGAACGTGAGAGGAATGAGTGTTGAGTCATTTACCGATTCTTTAAACATCATCTGACTAACTTTCTTTTTACTTGCAGCTGGTTCAGTGCCTGTCAACACTTCAACTCCTGCGCCCGTTCCCGATCCTGTGGCTGAAGAGATGAGCTTCAACGTCGTTTTTCTAAAGAAGCAAAAGGCTGACGGTGCTGGTACTGAGCCCAAGCGCCAAAAAGAGGCCGAACCCTTGGACTTGAGCAGGAAGGATCCTCTAAAGGATTTACCCCGGCGAAAGGCGAAACCATTACAGGATCTTCCTAATGGGCTGAGGAAAGGGCATCTGAAGGCCACTGGCCAGCGCACCCTCATACACTGTGATCTCGTCCTCTCTAGCCGAGCACGCCCAATCTTTCTTGTTGAGGATCCTGAGCCTTAAACCAAATAGGATCTGATACACGGCCCACAAATATTCGACCCTCTCCTTGGTTAGAATGGAGGGCACCCTAATGGCCTCGTACCCAGGACCCTCCTCTTCCTCCTCGTCTGGCTCTCTTGACTCTTCTCTCTCTCTAGCGCCGGAGTAGGCAGCCTCGGCCTCTCTTGAGTCTAAAACCTCTAGGGAGCCCCCGGAGTTACCAACAAAGGCTTCATCTCTGGCCATATGCCTGACTACCCTGAACTCATTTGAGTCCATTTTTTCAGAGTTCGAACTTATATGTTCTGGGTTCCCCATAATACCCAGGTGCCTTTCGTTCTTAATCCTATGTAATATAGGTTTGAACAATGAAGCTACTTCTTCGAATATTGACCTAACGAACTCTAGCCTACCGACAAACCCTAGGAGGTTGGGATTTTTGCCCTTTTCTCGTAAACCCAGACACAGTGGGTTGCCAACTATTACATACAATCGAAGAGAAAGCCTTACCACAACGGTGAGCCACAAATCGAGTGTTCAGAAAACAATCGACAAAGGATGGCTGGAAGCAATCGATCCAGCAACTTGTTGAGCTTCGAATCGGTTGAAGGTTTTTCTTCTCTCTCCCTATCCCTTTGTGTTCTTTTTGTATAAAGCTAACGAAGGCAAATGAGGAGACAAGGGGTGTAACCGCTAAACAAAACTCCCCATCTTCTTTGAAACCAACGGCCTAGATGAATTACTCTAACGAGATATCGATGGCCAAGATTTGACCTGTCCCGTTAACAACTGCTACCAATCGGCGGTCGCCACGTGGCGGTGCACAAAAAGATATGCCTGTTGGAACCATTAATGCGCCACGGGTTTCGTGGGTGGGCTGACTCGTAGAATTCCCCTGGCCTCAAGCGGGTGGCCAGATGAATTGGGGGCATCTGGTAGTTATATTTTCTCGACCAGATCAGAGACCCCATGGACGCTTGATTTCGCCCCGATCAGGTCACTCCATAGTGAACCGTCTGGTCGGGCCCCGACCAGACCCTTGATGCACTATCCCCTTGGGAACCTCCCACTCTGATTGGCCTCACTATCACATTGGTAGGGTCCACATCTGACACCGGACACTTTGGCGAGCACTCGAAGCATGGGCGTGGAGTGTACTAAGGGTAATCCCCCTACCCCTCCTGACACACGCCACCATGGAGTGTGAAGACGACCCTCTCAAGTGCCCTAACACAGTTCTGACCCTCCAACGAGAGGCTGCCACGTGGAAAGGTCATCAACCACTCCCATGCATGCATACAAAGAAAAACCACAACCCCTTCTCCTAGTACGCATGACAAAAAAACCCTAGCAAACTAAACACTCTCCAACAACATTACTCTCTTAAATCTAACTTGAACGTTAGAGGGCCTTTGACAGACACCACACCGGTGTGTTTAGAGTAGGAGATCACCAATTACCTCGAGAGAGCTCATTGATGGGCTGGGGGCAAGACACTACGAGATTGCTGCATCATCAGTGAGTGTTACGGAAAGTTTTGAGTATATCTAATTGATTTTGTTTAGATTAAGAAATTTTTTTTTGAGTTTCAAATCTCTCAAATTGGCAAGTAATTGCTCTAAAAAAAAGTGAAGTGTCTATTTGAGTGTTTTTTGAGTTCTTGGTAGATTAAGCAAAAGAAGAGGAAAAAAATAGGGTTTCCAATGGCAAACTTAATTCCTAGTCGTCAATGCAGGAGGATAAAAGAGGACGGATATATGACCGATGGTATATATACCGAGGATGTGTACACATTGCGCATACAAAGGAAAGAAATGTAGATGTTCTATGGATATGGCAATTTGTCAGAACTTATCATCTTATCTCTTCTAATTCTCAACTTTTTTTTATCTTTGACTTTGATAATAATTAATTCCATAACCAACAGTGTGCCAAATGTTTGGCCACATCAGCCGGTAAAAAATTTCACGCTCTTTAGCATTTCTTTTTAATTTTTCATACACATATAAGCTCAACTTCATATCTCTTCTCGCTAGTTTTTCTTCTAACTCGGTCCCCAGCCTAGGTGATGCAAATCGATCTTGTTGTAACTTGAAATTTAATGAAACTTAGTGGTCTGATTGGAAACATGTTAGATATCAAGATCCATAGTAAACTATAGATCCTGTAAAGATTTTTCAAAATTTCGTTGTTTAGGCCTCGAAATTTATGATTTTTTCTATTTTAGGAAACTTTTGTTTTAGTAAAACTGTCTAGAAATTTTCGTTTTTGTTGCTGATTATTTTAGAATGTTTCTTTAGGTCTCTAGTATTTAAATTTGAGCTTAACTTGAATTTTCTATTTTTGGTAATTGTCCGTATTCTCTTAATTTTAGTCTTAATTAGAATCAATTAGGGTTTGTAGTATTTTTTTTCTATATATTCATATGTAATGGTTTTACCCAAAATCAATTTATGAGTTGATGAGTTAATGAGATTATAAAGAGAGTTCTTTTATTTTTCAACTTCGGGTATTCTATGTGAATTAGCTGTCGTTGATACCTTTTTTTAGCATTCTGTGTGTGAATCAACAAATTAGAAAAGAGCTTAGTGTTCGTTATTCATGTGCAAATTAGCGAACCTTAACCTGTTTATCAACTTTCTTATAAGCTTTCTAATTGTACTTTAAAAGTGCAATATACATGCCTTAATTAGTTCTTTGTTAGACTTAGATTAGGCTTATTTATGTTATTTTAGTCCTAACTTGTATCAAACTTGTAATGTTTGATGTAAACAGGAATCTATGCTTAAAAAGAACGAAATTGGGCGAAAATAAAAAAAGGACGTTTGAACGGTTACATAGTACATTCGAACGCATGATGTCAGCCCACGTAAGCCGACGTAAGCCGTTCGAACGGTGAAGCTTAGCCTTCAAATAATGAATAAGAGCGTTTGAACAGTGCATCAAATGAAGTTTCGTCAAGACTAGGTCTGAAGCCCATTCGAGAGATTCAGAGAACTATCTTTCCCATCCGAAGCATAATTGTCAATATCGTATTAGTCGACGCATCATTTTTGTCATTGATACAGTCTGTATTGGCACCGATATATTACCCGACACCTTATCGAGTTTATCGCTATTAATATTTTATACATATAAAATTTTATATTTATTTACAATATATTATCTTTTAAAATTTTGGCATTCTTCATATAAAGTATTATTTAACACTTAATTAATTTTACACAATATAAACATGTAATCCAACCCACGTAAGTATTTAAAAATATTTAAAAGACATATTACTTGTCCAGTATTTATTAAACCCAATTTTTAATTGACATTTATAATAAAAATATTATTTTTAAAAAATTACACAAAATCCAGTGCAGTCTGATACCACCCGGTGCAGACCGGTATTGCCCGGTACGGTCGATATTGACCGGTATCTGCCGATATTACCTAGTATCTTGATCGATGCAGAACTTACTCTTCTTTGCACCATTTTATAGCCAGTGCAGTGCGGTATTGATAACTATGGTTTGAAGTGCATTCGACGTAGCATTCAAATGATTGTCTGTTGAGTTCAAATGGTGGTTATAGACGTTCAAACAGTTCTGCGGAATCTGCAAATTTGAAAATCTATAAAAGTTGAATTTGCTGTTATAATTAGTATGAGCTTTTCATTATTTGTTTAGGAGAGTTAGTAGTAGCTAGAGAGAATTTTTCTTATTGCTTCTAGTTAGTTTTTCATAGGTTTTTTCAATTCCTGTAATCAGACTTTTAGGCTTTTAGTCAATTCAACATATTTCTATTATACAATTGTGTTTTTTATTTTATGGAGATGAGTAGTTAAATCCACATGAGATTAATTGTAAAGATCAATTGAAGATCTTGGAGGAACAATGGAGATAATTAGGGTTTTAAAGTTTAAATTTTTTTTTTCTTCTTAATTCTTTGAGATTAATCTTCTAGATATCATTGAAAACTTAGATTTTTAACTATGTTCAATAATACTTATGCATGAACTTGCGTTCAGTATATGTAGTACACGAATCGATGGTATGCATTTTTTTATTCTAAAACTAATTCAATCTAGAGTAGATATTTATGAAAACTTAGATGTTAGATTATGCTTGGCAACAAGTCGATGGTATGCATCTATGATTTTAAACCTGATTTATTTTATGTTTGATTGTTAAAGAATAATTATTTTTATCACTAAATCTTCCGAATCAAAGACTCACGACGTAGTCAATGATTTGAGTTATAAACTACCTCCATTGAAACTCTAAGTGAAGCAGTTGGTTTGATCAATTGGTTTTAAGACTTTTCTTTTATTAAATGCAAATTAATTTTCTTAATTTAGTTTAGTATAAACAATCCAACTTTCAAGTAATAATTTTTGATCTTTTCAAAAGTAATTAGTGAGATTTTGTGCGTGATTTGAGAAAGTGATCTAGTCTCTTCAACTTGTCAATTGTCCCCTGAGGATTTAATCTCGAACTTCACTAAGTTTATATTGCTTCGCCATCTTGTGCTTGGGATTATTTGAAGATACTGTTTAGTGCAAGTCACTTCCCTACATCAGTTGGTATTAGAGCGAGACTATATTCTTGCAAACATGCTGCCAAGAAAGGTTTCGACTGTGAGTGAGATCTCCTATGAAAAGATGAAGCAACAAATTGAGATTTTAATTCAACAAGTTGCAGTTCTTATGCAGCAATAACAACAACAATAACAATCCTGAAATTCACGACAGGTGTATGAGGACGACAACATGGATGAAAAAAAAGAAATATTTGACAATAAAGTTATCATTGAATTTTCAAAAAATATTTTGAATTCACCACCATTCTTTGATAATTACTCTGATGATGATGATGATGTGTTGGATGGTAAATGTTTATTTACATCGACAATCACGTTAGATCTAGTTGTTGATTGGAGTAAACCACCAATTTTTTTATAATGAGCCATTTGCTATACAAGAAGCATCAATATTTAAAGAAGAACTATTTATGGATGAAGAATAAAATATTCTACCAATTGATTCACTTTAATCTGCTCAAACAAATCATCACTTTAAAGATCCATTCTATTTTGTGGGATTTAATTTTTCTTCTTCATGGTTCATCAAGCAGTTAGTTATGAATTATTTTATTTTAACTTGATGGATGGACTGAATGGAGATTGTTACAAAGGTTGAAAAATTCAGAATACGCCTTTAGAATTTAAACTCGAGGACAAGTTTTTTCAAGTCGGAGAGAATGATGCAAATTTGTCTTGTCCTAACTTGGAATTTCTTGAAACTTAGTGATTTCATTGAAAACATGCTGAAGATCAATATCATAGTAAACTATGGATCCTGTTAAGATTTTTCATAATTTTCTAATCTAGGGCTTGGAATTTGTGATTTTTTCGTTTTAGGAAACTTTTGTTCTAGTAATAACTTTATCTAGAAATATCTGTTTTTGTTGCTGTTTGTTTTAGAATGTTTCTTCAGGCTTCTAGTATTCAAATTTGAGCTTAACTCGATTTTTTTTTGTGGTAATTTTATGTATTCTCTTAATTTTAGTCTTAAGGGATTTTTACCAAAAAAAAAAAAAAAAAATCAATACATGTACATTTCACCAAAATGGTATAAAAAAATTTAAAATTACCAATCTAGTATTGTGTCACAATTTGTAGCTCCCAGTAGACAAATTTATCCCTAATATATTGTGGCTTCTAGATGCTCGTATCTACCTTAGTAATAATGAAAAATGTCACGTAAGATGGTGTGCTAAGAGGCACTTGGAAACCTTTTTTTTTTGTCTCTCAGTTGCTAAGGCATCCTTTTTTTTTTTTTTGAATATCTAATTAAGATAGAAGAAATTCGGGCCCCTAACCTCCTTATATATATTATATATTTGATACTGGTGTGGGAAAAACATGCCTCATTCCTACTTGCTAACCATCGCTTGCATTTATTTTATGAAGGAAAAACCAAAGGTTTAATGAAAAGATAAAGAAAAATAAGCTGCCATTTTTGTGCCCTTTTGTTGGAACTATGGAATGAAAATCTTATTGATCATTGGGTCTTGCTAACATGTGCCCTAAGGGCACATTTTAAGAATTAATAAATGCAATGAGATTTTTACAAATTTAGAGTTACGGCAAGACATCATTTAAGAGTTATTAATGACATCATTTCCCAAAACAACTGCTTAATAATTTGAAAATCAAACTGCTACGATTTGTCAAAACTACCCTTGAGATATCAATAGTATGAATAAATAAAAATTCTTCTACCCATGCTTGTATTATACAATTAATATAAAATTTTAAAATTATACAACCATAACATAGTTCTTGTAATCTTTATGCTACCCAAAATATTTAAATAAAAAATTTTAATTTTTTATGAACATAATTATTTATTACTATTTCAATTTATTTTTTGTTTTTTTTATTCCCAACATAACATATAGGGGTTTGGACTCTGGAGAACAATTTTGTTTCCACAAAATTAATTTGATTCTTTTATTTTTAATTTCGTTTTACTATGCAAATTTATTTTATATTTTAATTAAGATAAAGAAAAAAATATATAAAAGTTAATAAGGGTATATTCGTCATTTAAAAGTTAATGTATAACAAAAACAATATAAATGCAGAGCAAATACAAACAATCTCATTTATTGAGTTTTCTAACAGATCATTAAAAGCTTAAGTATTAATATTTTGTTTTTCACTAGAAGACAATAACATTAACTTTTTTCTTAACATATGCCCTTACGGTATATGTTAGCATTTGCCTTGATCATTTATATGGTCAAGGATGAAAATCGTAAGAGGACTCCAATACTCCAATTTCTACATTCGTGTTCATCAACAGAGAGAGAGAGAGAGAGAGAGAGAGAGAGAGAGTTGGGTTTGCAAAAGAAGTTTAAGGAGCTGAATGAGGGAGACTGTAAATGATATGCACTTGTGAAATTCTCTAGATGGAGGAATTCGGTGGAATAAATTTATATATTTACCTGAATGATTAGTCAAATTTATAGACGTTTCTTCTCCAAACAAAAGAAATTAACTTATCCCTTTTTCATTGTTTGTATTGCGTGCTTGCTTACTTCTTTTCTTTTTTTTTTTAATTTTTTATTTCTAGTCATGTACTTTTGAAATGAAATCAGTCCCATAATTTAATACCTCTTAATTTTTATAGTCCTGGGCAATAAATTTTCTTTCCCAAAACTGTGTCATAAAGAGCCTGAAAAAGAGTATTTTATTATTAAAAAAAACCTTGTTTGAAGTTAAAAGGACAACATTGTCCAATAAAAATTAAGAAGTATGTAAAACTACTAAATTCGTAATCTCTTATATTTTAATAGTGTTAGTAAAATCAGTATATTTTGATATTTTCTTAGTAAAAATTCTTAGTTTTAATTAGAGTCAATTAAGATTTACAATATTTTTCCTATATATTCAGATGTAAAGGCTTTTTCTTAAATAAGTTTATGAGTTGACAAGTTACTGAGATTATAGAGAGAATTCTCTTATTTTTAAACTTTAGATATTTTGTGTGAATCAATTGATGTTGATGCTTTTTTTTATTATATGTGTGAATGTATAGATTGAAGAAGAGTTGATTTCTAAATATTTGTGCACAAATCAACGGGTTTCTTTCTTGTCATCTCTTGTTATTTATTTTTCTACGCTCTTCCCTGCATCACTAGGCAAACAAAAATATTATCAATGAATCAAAGCAAATACTCAAAGACCGTTCCACGCATGCGTGCTGATCCATCAGAATTGTTTAGCACATATATCATTTATGTTAATGGAGTCAGAATTTTTGTTATCAACAAGATGCATCAGCAATTAATTTTGAACCATTTACTAGTGCTAACGTCACCACTTACAGATTTACTTTAAAAAAAAAACAATTAGAAAATGCAAAGCTATGAAACCAATCATAAAAATTTAAAACTAAGAATTAATTTAAACTTGTCCAGAATGTCATAAAACAAGCCCATTGTTGTATTCATGCATATACAACCTAACCAACTGATTCGTTTAGCACATGTTAATGGCTTTTAGGGTTAGATTGTTTGGACTGTAATCTACCATTTGTTAGACTCTGATTGAAAATATTAAGTTTTTACTAGCCCAAAAAGGGTATATGATATAACGTAGTAAGTTTATTCACGTATATAGAAGCCCACAAACGTAGAGTGTAGGACTAGAGTGTAGGCTTTTCTTTTACTCGTCCTTCATAAAAATCGAAGAAAGATATATAGCATAGATACCAGAACCCATGTGAAAGAGGCCCCAGCTTGTAGTTCGAAAACAAAATGTTTGGGCTATTGAATTTGAAGGGGACAACAAACCATTAGAGCCCTTTTCAGAAAATCAGAATCTGAGTCAGTTATTCCACGGTGTGGGTCCATGACGGCTTAAGCTATACCGTTTCCCATCTCTAATGAAAAAAACTATACCACCAAATCGGTGATTGGTTGAGCTTCTTCACGTCGTTCCCGTTCTATTTAAATTATTCAGGTTTGTATTGGAATGGATTAAATCAACATGAAATCTCGTAATAAAAATAATTCTTTAAAAACAAAAACAATACCAACTATACAAACGAAAATACCATATAAAATTAAGAAAGGAAGAGGCAAAATTCAGAAAAATAAAAATAATATAAAAACGCCAGTAAAAGTAATATTTCCATTAATCAATTGTTGTAGCTATCCTAGGCCCAACATCTCCTCATCCATTGGCATTAGCGTCGAAACACACCAGAAGTCCAAGCCCAACCACGACATGGAAGACTTACTTATAGCCTATCATTTGTGCCAAAAAAGCCTCACTTCTTAGGACAAGGAGGCATTAGAAGAGTCTACTAAGCTAATTAACGCAGCCTTCTTTGAAGTTAAATTTTAGCTCAAGCCAATGGTTTCTCATAAATGGGTTAAGTTCCTTTATTTGAAAAGCATTATGGAAGAGGAGGAGAGGAGAGGAGGAGGTGGTGGTGGTGGTGGTGGTGGTGGTGTTGGTGGGGAGAGGGGGGTTGAAGATGGTGAGATTTTAAAAAAGACTAATGCCTTTATTTTTATTATTATATGAGTTATTTGAAATTTGAATAGCCCTCTTGAAATTGTTAATTAGAAATGGAGTGGACTCAATGGGGTGCATGTGAAGTGTCTTTATATGAGTTTGTTCGCAAAAAGACTTGTCATGTTGTTGAATTAGAGGTTTGGTCAGGTGTCACTTTCGGATAGTGATCTCTCTCTCTCTTCTCTCTAATAAATTATCGTAAATTAACCATTGTCATAGGTTTATTGTGAGTGTCCAATGTCTACTTCATTAATGAAAACACTCTCGAATGTTGGTTATGTTTTGAATCGGTCTTCAATTTGCTTGTTAATTAGGTCAATCAGAAAATATATAGTGCTATATGTGCATTTCTATATCAAAGTCTTCATTTCAGTTGTTAATATTTTGATACAATTTTATTAGGGCATTGAAATGGAGATTAAATTTTTTTTCATAGTTGTATAGTTTGATAAACTAGTAGCTATATATTGATTGCTTCCCCATGCAAAAATGTTGGCTCCGCCACTAACCATGGTATATGCAAGTAGACTTGCATTCTTGTAAAAGTGAAAAATTAAACTAACTGAAATGCATCATTATTGGGAAAAAATGAACATGAAGATGATAATAAACAATGGATGAAAATTTATCTTCAAATGGGATTTCCAAACAAACCTTCAATTATATAACTTTAGGAAGAGACTTAAAAAGGAATGAAGTAAGAGACTGAAATTTAAACTAATTTTATATTTTTTAAAGTTAAGATCCTACAATGATTGGTAAAGAGACAGAGAAAAGGGCGGGGGAGGGGGGGAATTTACCCGCAATCATCTATACACACTAGGCTTTGGATGGGTGTTGGAGAGTTCACCCTACCCAAGCTCAACTCTGATGTAAAAACAAATGACAGTATGGACCCATACTCTATGTTGATAACCAAAGTGAAATCCTAACGCACCAAGAATTCCATCGGACCCACACATACATTTTTGTGCGTGCTCTCCAAGGATGTTGTGCAGGATTGACTGGCCTGTTCAGGTCACGTACTGTGTACATAGATATGACGGAAAATGAAGCTGTGGCACAAGGGTCAGAACAAAAGTATAGGGTTAAACTCATTTCTCAATCAAAATAGCCGAATTTAGAATAGCATTTCACTTGCGTTCTATTTGAAACTTTGATTTTTTTTTGTAAGAAAAGTAAAAAAATAAGAAAAAAAATAAAAATATTATTTCATTTTGTGCTTTTTTTTTCACATTTTCTTTTCTTTTTACTTTTTTAATCAAAAATTCAAATTCTAAACAGAGCATTAGTGTTATATAAGAAATTTGTGGCTAGACATACACATACACACACACATATATATACATATATATATATTGTGTGTTTGTGTTCTCCCACAAAGAAAATAGTATATATGTTGAAGTGTTTCAATAAATTCAAAAGAAGCAATTTTGTGCAAAGGAGATGTTAATTAATACCCCACCCTCCACATGCTATAGAGAAAGGTAGATAGGAATGCAAATTGAAAAATTATTTCCTCCTCCAGAGTAAGGATAGGTGGCCCACCACCTCTCACATAAGGGTGGAGCCCATTACCTGCTAAAATTAGTGAGCTCTATTCTCCTGTGAGAGGTGTAATAACACTTGTTTCTATTCCTGTGTAGGGAATAATTTCTCATACAAATCGTACCTAGGAAGGTATCACTCTTTTCCTTCTTTTAATCACATCAAATGTCCTTCAAGGTTTGATTCTTTTGCCCTTCTCTCGTACAGGATTGATTAGCTTCTGAAGGTAACCCTTCATTTCATGGTGATCCACAAATTGGAATTTATCAAATGTGCCCACTTTTTGATTGGGATGTTACCCACCAGCTGGCCCCACCCTCACCTAACGTTTGATTAACATTGAGCCCTAATTAGAGTGCTTGGCTTTAGGAAATTATACTTATATGAAATGTCAACTGTAATGAAAACATACTCTCAAAAAGTCTTGGTCAGGAAACTCTTAAGAACGTCCAAGCAACAGCCACTTTGTGCGCCTTGGAGAGAGGATGACATTGATGGCTGGCTCCATTTGCAGACTGCCTACTCCAGTTGTTACGCGGGCTTTTTCCGTCATATTTCATGCCCACCCACCTTGATTGACTGTGGCTTTTGATAGCCCATGTTTCACATGGCATGGAATCAGGTGGTTCAGTATGAAAAGCGTGGATCACATACGTACACATAATGACCTTTGTGTTAACACCCAAAAGCTTTTAAGCTATATATATATATATATATGGTGGGGCAACATATATACAAAGGCTTCAAGAATGCTTAATTACGTGGAAATTTGTTTAGAATATTTTGAATAAAACACACAACATTAATGCAAGACAATTAAACCACGAGGTAGTTATTAATGAAATTTATCATTTGGAAGACACTTGCCGTTGTAAGAATAGAATAGTTCTCAGTATACTGGGGATTTGAGTAGTTATCGTTAGTTAGTCGTAGTCCCCATTAGGTAATTGCAAGTGTAGGATCCCTCTAAATTTTCATCGATCATGACACAATAATCTTGTAAGAACAGAATAATTTTATATTTCAATCAATCTTTTTTCTTATTGCATTAACAGAATCACTTGATAGAAAATCCTTGATAACAAGGCAAAAATGAACTTGGGACTGGCCAATCAATTAAATGGCTCTGCAACAAAGGAAGTAAAGACAGGGAGACGCCTAAGGTAAGGTGACCCACTTTCTTCCTTTTTATTCGACATTGCTCTTGAAAGGCTAAATATTCTCTTCAACAGAGCAAGGTCCTTGGAATTGATAAAAGGGCTAGAAGTGGGAGGCAATGGTATGGTCATCTCACACCTTCAACCATCTTTTTTTGTAATGTTCATATGGAAGAACTAAGGAATATAAAGAGAATTTTAAAATACTTTGAGCTGGCTTCTGGGCTTAAAATCTGGGCTTAAAATCAACTTCAGTAAATGTTCAGCATGTGGAATAGGCATTGAGCATCCTTCATGAAAGAAGTCACTGCCCTAATTAACCGCAGAAAGGTAAAGCTCCCTATCAATTATCTTGGTTTACACATTGGTATCAACCTTGGAAAATCAGTATGCTGAGAACCAGTAATTAATAGAATGAAAAACAAGCTTGCAAATTGGAAAAGGAAATACGTATCTTAGGATATAGAATTACCATTGTTAAAGCAGTTGAATAGTTTCAAAGATGGTTATATTTTAAGCTTCCGCAATAAAATGAGTGTCGTGATTGAAATATAAATTCGGTGAATACCGAAGTCAATTTTCTTCAAGGATTGAGCCAAATACAGGCTATAAGACTCTACTCACACAAAACTATCCTAAATTGAATTGCAAATAAAATGGAATTGAACTGAAAGTAGATAAAAAATCTTTAGGTGTTTAAGAATAGTTTGTTAAGCTACTAATGCAATATAATTGAAAACAATTAACAACTAAACAAGTAATCAAATGGGATTTAAAAACGATTAAAAAGGATTTGAATGCAATTAATTCAATCTACCAATTTCAACAAGAATTTCAATAGAGGTTTTATTGACTCAAATCAAGGATCACTTCATGGATCATTGATTTGGAGGATTTAGACTACAAAATCTTGAATTCACACTTAATTGAGATTAGAATTGTCGTCAATTATTAGAGCCATAGATTCAAACCTTAAATTTGTGCAATCCTTATACCAATTGAAGAATTGTACATAGGAATTATCAAATTTGGTTATAGATCTAAGTTTTCTTATAGATGCAAACTCAATTACGAAGAATTGTAGAAATTATAAGATGATTCAATGAAATTCATATACCTCCATAGAAATACTTGAAGATCCTTGGTAGATCTTTACAATTGCATCAAAATAAAAAGTTAGCTACTTGAATCCATGGTAGAAAAGCAATAAAATTGGAAGATCTTGTATTAATTTGCAAGGAAAGTGATATTTGGATACAAGAAAAGTAATAGAAAATGAAAGAAAAGCTAGGAAAATACTATTCTCCCTCTACAATGCTCTAAAGTACTAACTATATCTAAGAAAACTCAGTACAAAAGTTGAGATCCCCAAATTGAAGTACAAAAATGTATTTGCAGGCTTACAAACAAAATAGAGATTCCAAAGACTGTACATATGGTGAATTAACCGTACGAACAGTTAGCTTATGGGCCTCCAAATGTTAAATTACACTTTCTGTAGTTTGCTTATACGGTTACCATATCGTACGCATGGTTAAAATACCGTTTTGCCCCCTAAGCCTCATATCAGTCTTCTTTAAGCTCAAGACCTACAAATTATCCATAAAACATCATTAGGGACATTATAAGGATAAACCCAAAGTATAAGCAATCTAATTGGATTAACTAAAGCTATTTAGGGACTAAAGATTACACTTTTGGAGGATAATCACCACCCCCACCTAGTTTTTGCTAGTCCCTAGAAAAACACTAATAATTAGAGATAATCTCCACTTTTGTAGGAGTCACGGATGCATTTAGCCCATGCATCAAGCCTTTGAACCCCTAAGTTACCCCTAGTGGACGAATGATATCTCTTGAGGGCTTACAGTAGTGACACCCACAAACATTAATTCTTGATCATCAATAAAAAAATCTAGAACAATATAGAGATGTTGCATAAATATATCAAAACAATCTCAACAAAACATCTACAATCTCAATGAAAACAAGAATATATTCATAAGAACACAAAAGTGAGGTTCATGTTCATGTGTGCAATTCATGCAATGTACTTTACATGCATCTACTCACACATTCATAGCCTTGGAGCCTCAATCCGAATTCTCACCGGACATGCACTCTTCAATAATTGAGCACAATGTTCCTCTCAATGGAATGCTCTAAATAGGAGTAAGTGCTATGAAATGCAAGAGAGCAATCCAAATGTCAACAACCGTAATAATAAAAGTGTATCAATCTTGGCATGGCTTCATGAAAGGATGCTTAAGGCTTAAATATCAACTATACATGATTGACAAGTAATGATTCACATTTAACAAGATCTCAAATGAAGTGTATGCTTTTGGATCATAAAAGACTTTATAAAGGAAGGCCGAAATATATCAAGGCAAGGTACAAAAGTGAGGAAAGAGGTAATAAAAGTATACAATACATGTGTGATTAATGCATGTAATGTCAATAAAGTAATTCACTCTTTTTCCCAACTTAGCTTTTAGCACACTTCCTTGCCTCTTTGAGGCTTCAACTCTCTTATTTTCTCTTTGGTGTTGCTTTCA
This sequence comes from Euryodendron excelsum, assembly GCA_033060915.1. Lineage (NCBI taxonomy): Eukaryota > Viridiplantae > Streptophyta > Magnoliopsida > Ericales > Pentaphylacaceae > Euryodendron > Euryodendron excelsum. Next base: position 727,298 of record CM065379.1, on the reverse strand, counting down.
AATCCCTTGTTTTTTTTTCTTTGCATTTGCACAATTAAGCTCCTTTTCACCTTTCAAGAGTTTTCAAAGAATGAAGGTTTGTGCCTCTTACTATCAAAAACTATCTCACAAATGGTCATGCTCCAATCAAGATCACACATTAAGGGGGTAAGAAGTTATGTTACAAAAGGAAAGAAATCAACAATAACTCGGTGACTCAAATATAAGAAAGATGGCCTCGAATTATCTCTAAAGCTCACAAGGTAAAGATTTCCACTCAAGTAAGGCTACAAATGTACAAGCTAATATAATGAAGTGACATCCATGATTTGTGTTTAATGATTGTGATCCCCTCACTAATGTGTACTCAAGATAACATCCCACAAAACATCAAAATAAAAAAATGTAACGCTCATCATGCTAGGAATATAATCTATGTAGCACCCTAACCATTCAAAAATCAAAGATTGAATCTCATGAATATACTATGGTCTCCATCTAAGTATCAACACATCCACTATGAATAATAAGGGTCATACAAAAATTAACAGTAGTAGATATGCTAAAGATAAACTAATAATGTAAAAAAAAACCATATGATACTCTCAACCTCTACCAATACTCTCATTTAGCAAAGAATCAACAACTCAAATGGTACCTAGGAATAGACATATGAACTAAAAGAGATAGAAGTACAATACGCAAGATATACAATAAGCTAAAAAATAACTAGTAAGTGGCACGAACAATAGAGTTTTAGATACACCAATATGATATTCAAGTAAAAAATAGATGCTATCTAAACCCTATCTCTAATTACCATTGACAGAAGTCATCATCATCTTGAAAAGTGTGGCCATCCAAGGAAGAATGTGCCTCTATGGCCAAACTAGATAGTCCAGCGAAAGATGAAGCCAGCTACTGTTAGAGCTCAGCTAAAGTATCTGCCAAAAGCTGGCCCTATCGACTCTACTCAGCTCTACTCTCATCCTGAAATCTGGTCTAGGCAGCTCTCATCTCATCCTAAAATCTAGTATGGGTAGCTCTCATCTCGTCCTAAAATTTGGGTCTGGGTAGTTTGCGTAGCCATTAATTGCTCTATCTGAGTCCTCTAAAACTCTGCCACCACACCCTGCAACTTCGTAATAGCTGTGGACTGTCCCTAGATGTAAGTACTCTAACTATCCACTAGATGATAGAGTGCCTAAAGTGTGGGTCCTAGCTGTGGCTACTGCTTGCCTCTTAGAATCTCCTGCTAGCCCTCTACATGAGCTTAAGCCTACTCTACACGACGCTGAATCCCTGCCAGCTGACCAATAGTGTTGTTCTGAGTCAAAATCTCAATAGGAGAAAGGGCATCCTCAAGTGGAATATCAGCTAGGATCACAACCTTAGCTCGGTGGATCAGCTCGGTCATAAATCCGATGAAAGGAATACAGTCCTATGGCTTTGTCGAAGCCACCGCAAAGTAAAAAGCCCTGAACCTATAGTGGGGTAGGTCGATGGACCTACCTCTACCGATAGCATACATCAGCTGGCCCCTCAACCTACTACAGTCGGCAAGCCAACATAATAGAAGAATGGAAGCACAAATGAAAACAAACATAGGCCTATACCTAGGGGCTAAGAGTTTCTTTGTGATCTATGAAGAAACCCATTGGACACTTGGAAGACACAACTCAGTGGCCATCGCCTCATGATCGACCTCCTCTACATCAAGATATCTAAGGTCCTATTGATACACTCTAGGTAACTGGAAGAAGGTAGCAAAAACTGCGGGCATGATCTTTATGGTCTTACCCCAAACCTAGGACACTATCCTCTCATCCCCCACCACGTCACTCAATGACGTGATGTTGGCCATTAGTTCAACAATTAGCATAAACTTATACCGACCATTGTATTGGGCCAACTCTAGCTATCCTCTCTCCTCGAAAAACTTACTCCATAAGTAAGGCTCCCCCTTAAAATGCTCGAGCGTCATAGCAAGCTTCTAAGTAGCCCTCTACGGGTGAAAATCCCAAAGTAACGCTCAGACGCATCCTGGCTAGTAAACTAGGCTGCGTCATAGCTAGTGGGTCACCGATGGACCTTCTTAGTCCTTGGCTCTAACATCTATCTCTTATAACGAGAAAACTGAATGGGCAAGGAAAGCTCAGAGGGAATACCTAAAGACGGAGTGGGACCAGACTCGGAATAGCTGGGGATGCGGTTGAAATTTGGTAGGGCTTTACTACTCGGTTCTAACACTCCCTCACACTCTCACCGAGTTGGTTGCTGAGTTAACTCGTTGTTAGAAGTAAATTGGCTCAGAAAAACTCAAGGTTTATATAAAAAAAACCCAGGCAATCATACGCATGGTCTTAATTGTGTACATATAGTTGTGGCACCCCCAGAGTCCATAGGTTAGCGAATCACAACCGTACACACGGTCTTAGTTGCGTTCGTACAGTTAGCCAACTGTACCTACGGTCAACAGACCGTACACACGGTTAAGAAGACCTTCAAGCCTAAAAAGCACAAACAGGCCAAAACTACACAAAAAATGAAAATAATAAGGCTCAAAACTGTAAAAATAGAGGGTAAGCCTCTGCATTCTACCCCCACCCCCCTCCTAAAGGCTTGTATTGTCCTCAATGCATAAGAACAAGCAAAGAAGGAAGAAGAACAAAGGGGGAAAGGAAAGAAAAATAAAGAAAGGAAACTAAAGGGAACCTAAACTAACTAAACTACTCCTGAGATTAGGAATCATCAAACCATGCTCAATTCAGGATTGGTGGATTAATGCGATCCACACTATCTATCTTGCCTCAAAAAGCCTCAAAGTAGGGCTTTAGCCTTTGCCCATTGACCTTGAAAGATGACCCATTAGTGAAGTTTTTAACCTCCACCGTATTAGCCCAAAGATGTAACCCAAGGAGGGGGGGGGGGGGGGGGGGGGTTGAATTGAGTTTCTCAAAAATTAATCACAAAATAATTCAATCAAGAACAAGTTAAGCAATGGAACAGTGAATCAAGGGGCTTGTGTAAACCAATAGTGTAATAGCAAACAAGAAATAGAAAGCAAGAAAAAAAACATAGCACAAGAAAAATACCAAAATTTATCAAGCTCCAGCCACAACGTGTGACCTATATCCTTACCCTCAAGACCCACTTGAAAGCTCTTCCACTGTGCAAAGAAAGATTACATAACAGGTGCTAGTTTTCCAAGTGCCCAGCTCACTTTTTACAAGAGCTCTTCCTAATCTCTAATCTTTCCTAGTGATTTTTTCCAAGCTTCACTCAAACTTACAAGTGTTTTTCCAAGGACACTCAGTCTTACAAACTCTTACAAATGAAATGAATAAGGATTACACAAATTATAACTTTCTTAAAGAGTGAATATGGAAGTGGAAGATCAGTAAATGCCCCAAATTCCCAATAAAGAGAATGTTTCTGATATCGGTCAAGAATTTCAGCTCTCAATCACATATATAGCACTTGAATCTCATTTATTTTTCTATATAAATGTTATGGGGGTCTTGGTTTTATAGTCTTGCATCCATTATACTCGTTAGAGGTGGTTGGAGTTGCATTCACTAAAAGATCAGTCGAGTATAACGTTTAAAAATATAGTCATTACAGGCAATGTGTCGACCCCTTTTCTACATGTGTCAACCCTTTTTGTTTTGTCTCCAATTTTTCAGTAATCTGCTTTAATGTGTCGACCCATTCAAGTAATGTGTTGACCCTTTTGCTAAGAGACTTTAACTTTGCAAGACTTGTTCAATTATTTACAAAACTCTTCAAGCTCTTCAAGGATCATCAACTTGGGACTTCTACGGCTTGAAAGGTCTTTTTCAAGGTATGTTGATCTCCAAAAGCACCTTTAATCTCTTCAAGATGAAATCAATCCACTTTGATTACTTGTAGGGTTCTTCAGTGAACACCACTTCTTCAACTGATCCAAGACTTCATCAACATTTTTTAGGGAGCTTCCTAGTCTTGTGATCTCCTCTTTAACTGATCTTTTAGGCGTCAATATTGACTGTCGATCTTCTTGTTGTTGTTGCCACTCTCCTTTTAATTATTGCCAATATCTTTCTCTATTCTTGTTATGCCACATTGTAGAAGGTGTCAGTTCTTCCAAAAGAGCTGCCGACCTTTTTCTTTTTGTTGCCGATATTCTTTTCAATGATGTGGATCACTTTTTAATTATTGTTGATATCTTTTTCTAATCTTGTAATGCCACATTGTAGAAGGTGTTAGTTCTTTTGAAAGAGCTACTAAACTTCTTTTCTTTGTTACCGATATCCTTTTTAATAATACCGATCTCTTTTTCAAGTCTAGATCTTCACATGCACTTTAACTTTTTCTTGACTAGCTTCTCAATATACAAGTTCTTTAATATCTTCAATATATAAAGTTTCGAGTCATGATTCTAAAAGAGATTAATACATAATATGATTAACACACTAAGTAGAATCATTAGATTACTAATATAATGTCTTGTTATCATCAAAATCAAGGCATGGAGTCAACAATCTCCTATTTTTTTATGATGAAAAAACCTTAAGTTAATATAATCAATAACATAAACATCAAGCTCAAAATCCAATTACTTTAAATGATGAAGGTTGAGGATATATACTAAAAAAATTTTACTCCCCCTTTCTTGTGTAATTGATGCTTCATTGCACTTTGCAGGTATAAGGGTTTTGAGTAGCTCCCCCTTTCTTATATAATAGAAACACTTGATGTATTTCAATCATAACCAAATAACAGATACTAGAAAGCTCTTGCTTTTTGTGCTTGATCCTAAAAATAACAAATACTAGAG
>CM065379.1:670000-717500 GCA_033060915.1 Euryodendron excelsum | reverse complement strand
AAAGAGGATTTGACCCTTGAAGGAAAACTTGGACTAGATTTGGAAAGATAGAGATTTGAAAACATTTTGAAGTCTGAAATTAGAAAACAATCTTAGTTTAGAAAAATATTTTTAGAAAGGAGTTAAAGCTTCCTAACTCTAAGAGTTAGGATTGAACTAGGGTTTAGGCCTCTTAGGGTTTAGGTTACCTAAGATTGGAATACGTGGTTGAATTAGGAAGGTTTGATTTATATTTGAAAAAGTTTGATTTTAGAAAGTTGGATTTAGGAAAGGTTTGAATTAGGAAATATTTAAATTAGGAAAAATTCGAATTAGGAAAGTTGGAATTTAAGAAAGATTTTGAAAAGAAGTTTGATTTGATTTGAAAAACTCAACTTGGAATAGATTTAGGAAAGCTAAGGTTTAGGAAAGCTTGGACTTTGGAAAGCTTTAGGATTTAGAAAGTTTGAACTTAGGAAAGTGCCAAATTAGAAAAGTTTCGGATTTAGAAAGTTTCAACTTACGAAAGTTTCAAATTTAGAAAGATTAGAATTTTGGAAAGTTTTAGAAAGATTTGAAATTTGGAAAGCTTGATTTAAGAAAGATTTAGAAAGTTTAGAAATTAGAAATGTTTAAATTTAGAAAGATTGGAAAGTTTGAAATTTGAAAAGGTTTGACATTAAGAAAGTTTAGAATTAGGAAATGATTGAATTAAGAAATATTTGATTTCTATTTTAAAAAAAGAGATGATTTGATTTTGCTTCTAAAAATGGAGGATTGGATTCGATTTCCTAAGTTGGAAGACTAGATTTGACATGGAGTTGGAAAATATGAGATTTGAAAAACGTGGATTTAGAAAATATGATTTGACAAAAAAAAGAGGTTTAGGAAATCTAAGAGTTCGATGTAGAAAATAGAATTTTAGAAATCTATGATTGGACGTGGAAAAGGAAAGTAAAAATTAGGGTTTCCTAATCATTGGCTCTAGAGCTTGACTTAGACTTCAAGAAAAAGAGGTTTCGGAAAGTAAATCTTTTGAAGAGAATTTCTAGGAAGGAAATTTAAAGATTGTTTTTTAGAAAGTAGAATTTTGAAGAGAGCTTTTGGAAAGGGATTTTTGGAAAGAGTTTTTAGGAAAATAAGTTTGAAAAGAGATTTTGAAAAAAGAGATTTTTAGAAAGTAAGTTTAAGAAAGACATTTTTGGAGAGGATTTAAAAAGAGGTTTTGGAAAGGAGATTTTCAAAAAGCGATTTGGAAAGAGAATGGAATATGGACTTTTAAAAGTCTCTAAAAATATCTCACTTTCTTAAAATGACTCTAACCATAGAAAGATTAGAACCATTCTAGGATTGTGGTTTTGAAAATAACAAAGATTTGAAATTATGGACCATGATAATCACTTTAAATATAACACTTTTCTAAAGCAACCTTCACCATGAAATGGCTAGAATCACCTTAAGATTGTGGTTTTGACGAAAATAATTTTAGGATTTACACCCAAAACCGATGCAACATTTTCCTAAAACAATCATAACCATAGAGTGGTTAGAATCATCTTAAGATTGTGATTTTTGAAAACATGTTTGGAAGAAGAAAAATTTTAATGCAAGTTTTGAAAGAGATTTTGATGTAACTTTTTGAAAACAAGTTTAGAAAACAATTTTAAAAAGATGCATGAGTATGATATACACAATGCAAGTGGGTCGTTAACATACAAGATTTAGGCTTCACCACATAATCAAGGGGGCCAAATCCACATGGTTTAAGGTCAAATTAGAGGAAAGCTCCCGACACTATGACTTTCAACCATTTTTCCTACACATGAACCAGGGATTCCCTTGTTTCAAGCATGCAAGAAAGGGGGGGGGGGGAAGAATATAGGGGATTAAAATAGAAGAAAACCTAAGTGGGTTAGGAGAGAGACGAGAGAAGGGGGAAAATCGCATAAACGTAAATAGAAAACCAACCTTGTGTCTTCTTTGATTTGCTCGCTTTATTTGCTTTACTTCGCCTTGATCTTCGAGAGCTTTGAGATTGCAGCACCTTGAGTCTTCAATGGTCGGCTTGGAGGCTCGTATAGGCGCGTATTGAGTGTATGTATGCTAGGGTTAAAATGTATAGGGGCTAGGGTTTGAGGAAGCCTAAGAAAGCTAGGGTTTGGAGAGAGTTCGAAGGCTGTATATCGAGAGAGAGAGAGAGTTTTTGGAGTTAGATTGTCGACCCTTTTCACGCAGGGGAGAAGCTCTGTATTTATAGACAAAAGATTAACCTAGCGTTTGTTGTAGTGGCGCCAGGCTTAAAATCTTATTGGCGCCACTATTAGTGGCGCTAGGCTATTTTTTGGCTTGGCCCCACTAGTAGTGATGCCAGCCACTAAGAAATATTTTAGGGCGGCAAGAAATGTATCTTCGACCCTTGATACACAAGGCAGAAGATTTGGGCCCTTGTCTTAGTGACTACCATATATTTTTTAGCCTAGCTCCATTAAGAATGACTTTGGAAGGTCCGGGAATGTTTTAGAGGGCCGGAAATGGTCCGGAAGGCTTAAAATGGGTAGAAACCCTTGATAGTCTCCCCAGGGTAACGGACTTGAAAAACAAGGTTGAAATTGGCGACCGGGCTATTAGGGGCAAAACAGTCAACTAGACTGAAAAACCATCAAAATGGACTCAGAATAATCTATAAGTGGACTTAAAGGTTAGAAACACTATCCAAAGTGTTTCAAGGGAGTTCCAGTTTGATACTCAAAGCCGGTGTGGTTGGAAAAGGCAACCAGCCCACCAGGGGTAAAACGATCATTTTTGCGCTGGGTTTGCTGGAATTGACTCAGAATAATACAAAAAAATAATGGAAGGTCGGGAATACTATGAAGAATTCTGAGGAGGTTACTGGTTTGATACCCAGAACCGGTGTGGTTCTTAGAGGCAATCGGATGTCTAGGGGTAAAATGATTATTTTGCACCGAGTTTGCCGGAACTGACTCAGAATGATCTGAAAAAGCATTGGAAGGTCGAGAACACTATTGGAAGCATTCTCGGGAGAATACCGGTTTGATACTTAGAGTCGGTGTGGTTCCCGGAGCCACTTAGATGCCTAGGGGCAAAATGGTCATTTTGACTAAATGGTCTCGGAATTGGTCCGAAACCGACTGGAAGGCATTTGAACATGTCGAATCATCTTTGGGACAATCTTGCAAGGGTGTGTAAGCACCCCATTTTTGCCCGCTCGACAGTCTCCAGTCCGTCCAGACTTGTATTCAAGTCAATATGGACATATTTTGAGTCAACTCAATTTTCCAAGTCTAATCCCATCAATCAATTGTTTTGCGGGTCCTTTGGGCCCAAATAGGGGCCCAATGACCAAAATGCCCTTGGGGGCGTTGTTCAGTCCAATTCCAATAGACACATCTTCTCGAAGACGGTAAGTCCCCTTTTCCAGTCCAATTCCAATTCCAATTAAATCCAGCACACTCGAGAAAGTTGATTCCTCGAGGTGGTAAGTCCATCCTGTTCGATACGTTTATGAGTGAACTCTTCGAAATGGTAAGTCCCTTCAAACCCGTCGACCGGAACGAGATCCCAAGTCCCCGAGACGGTAGAATGGTCCACCTTTGGCGCCTGCTAGCTCGCCAATGAAGCAATGTCCATTTCGACACCCCTTTTGAGAAAGTTAATTTCGCAGGCGCTAAGTCCACCTAGCAGCTTCTAAAGATTAGGCAGTCTCTGGAATGATTGCGAGCCGTTAGAGTAACGAAAGTACTCGTAAACATCACAACCGCCAAAGTGGCGGAAACACTCGCAAACAGGTCGATATAGGGAATTACCAGCAAACCCCTATATCACGGGACTGCCGTCAGAGTGATAGAAACACTCAAAACTGAGGTCAACACCAGTGCCTGCTAGCCCACTTCGGTGAAAAATGACCAAACTGCCCCTAAGGCCATTTTCGCCACCTTTCTCAAGACCGTACCTAAGTCCTCAGAATGATAAGTCCACCCTTCCAAACCGGTAACCTCCCAAGAATGCTTTTTATTGTATTCCCTACCTTCCATTATCTTTCTGGATCATTCCGAGTCAGTTCCGACAAACCTGGTGTAAAATGACCATTTTGCCCCTAGTGGATAGATCTCCTTCTCCGACCATACCGGCTCTGGGTATCAAACCGGTAACCTCCTGGGACATTCTAAGTAATTGTTCCAAACCTTGAGTCTTCTTCCAGGACATTCTTAGTCCATCCCGGCAACTTTCCGGCCCGATTGACTGTTTTGCCCCTAGTGGCCCGGTCAACCTTTTCAACACATCCTGTCGTCATTTCTCAAGTTTACTAACTCCAGGACACCATTCTAAGGGTTCTTGTCCCTTTCTGGCCTTTCGGGCCATTCTTGGCCCCTTCAAATCATTCCCGAACTTTTCGGAGTCACTCCTAATGAAGTCAGACTAAAAGTTTCATGGTAGTCACTAATACAGGCGCCCAAATCTTCTGAAGATACATTGCTTGCCAACCTTAAAATTTCCTAATTGGTTGGCACCACTAGTAGTAGTGCCAAATCAAAAAATGGCCGGCGCCAATGTAATTTTTGGCCTAGCGCCACTACAACAGGCGCCAGGTCATTCCTCTCTCTATAAATACAAAACCTTCTCTAGCGTAAAAAAGGTCCACAAATTCAATCTAAAAAACCTCTTCTTCGATATACAGATCTCTTAGCCTCCCTAAACCCTAGTCTTCTTTAGGTTTTCCAAACCCTTGCCTCCATATACAAACCCTAGTTCCTATACACTCATATACACTCCTATACTAGCCTCCAAAGCCTCCATTGAAGACTTGAAGTGCTGCAACCCGAAGCTTCCGAAGATCAAGATAAGCCTTTGAAGACTGACGCAAAGCGAAGCAAGGACCGAAGCAAAACAAGCAAGTAAAACAAAGCAAATAAAAAAGACACAAGGTAGGCTTCCTATTTACGTTTACGTAACGCCCCCTCTCTCTTCTCTCTCCGAACCCACTTGGGTTTTCTTCTATTTTAATCTCCCATCTTCTTCCTCCCCCCCCCCCCCCCCCCCTTCCTGTATGCTTGAAATAAGGGACTTCCCGGTCCATGTGTAGGATTAGGCTATTGAAGGTCACCGTGTGGGGGGCTTTCTCTTAGTCTAACCGGAGACCACGTGGGTTCGGCCCCTTTGATTATGTGGTGAAGCCTTAACCTTGTATATTCACGACCCCAACTTACATTGTGCATATCATGATCTTGCATTTCTCCAAAATTCGTTTTCCAACTTATTTTCAAAACTTGCATCAAAACCGTTTTCAAAACTTGCATTAAGTTTTCTTCTTCAAAACCTATTTTCAAAACCCCAATCTTAAGGTGATTCTAGCCTTTCCATGCTTAGAGTTGCTTTAGGAAAAGTGTTACATTTAAAGTGACTAATATGGTCCATATTTGTAAATCCTTGTTATTTTCAAAACCACTATCTTAGAGTGGTTCTAACATTCTTATGGTTAAAATTGCTTTAGGAAATTGAGATATTTTTAAGGATTTTCCAAAACTCTCTTTTCAAATCTCTCTTTCTAAAAAATTTTTTTTTCAACATACTTTCTAAAAACTCTCTTCAATCTCCTTTCCAAAATTATTTTTTAAAAATTCTCTTCAAAAATCTATTTTTCAAAACTCTTTTTAGACTCATTTCCAAAAAGCTCTCTTCAAAGATTCACTTTCTAAAAACATATCCTAAGTTCTATTCCTAAAAACTCTTTCCAAAAAACTCTTCCTTGAAAACTCTTTCCTAAAAACTCCCTTTCCAAAAACTCTCTTTTCAAAATTTATTTTCCAAAAACTCCTTTCTAAGATTTCCTTCTAAAAATCTCCATTTCCAAAAAACCCACTTTCCAAAAGTTTCTTTTCTTAGAGTCCAAGTCAAGCCCTAGAGCCAACGATTATGAAATCCTAATTTTCTTCCTTGAAACATTTTTACATCAAAATCATAAATTTCCATAAACCAATTTCCTACATCAAATCATAGACTTCCAAATCTAGAGTTTCTAAAATTGCCCCTTCCAATTTCATGTCAAATCCAATCTCCGTTTTAGAAAACCAAATCCAATCTCCCCACTTTGGAAACTAGATACAATCCTCCGTTTTTTTAAATAAAATCAAAGTACCTCTTTTAGAAACAAAATCCAATCCTTTGTTTTAGGAAATAGGAATCTCAAATCCTTCCAAATCTAAATCTTTCCTAATTCAAATCATTCATAATCTCATACTTTCCTAAATCTTAACTTTCCAAAACTTAAACTTTTAAATCTTTCCTTAAACTTCAAGCTTCTCACTTTTTCCTAAATCCAACCTTACTTAGTTCCACACCTTTCCAAATTTGAACTTTTCAAATCTAAATCTTCAAATCTTTCTTAAACTCAAATGTTTCTTAGTTTCAAATCTTTCTAAAACTCAAACTTCAATCTTTCTAAAATTCTAAACTTTTAAAATTTCAAATCTTTCCAAATTCAAAACTTTCTAAATTCCAAGCTTTCTAAATCTAAAACTTTCTTAAGTCAAAACTTTCTAAATTCGAAAACTTTCTTAAGTTAAAACTTTCTAAATTCTAAACTTTCCAAACTCCAAATCTTTCTTAAACTAAACTTTTCCTAATTCAAACTCTTTCCAAAAATCAACTCCTTAAAAAGAAATCTGTCCTATTTCAAAATATTTCCAAATCGAAACTTACCTAAAATGAAACTTTCCTAAAATGGAACTTTCCTAAAATGACACTTTCCTATTTTGAGACTTCCCCCATTCGAATCTTTCCTAAATCCAATCGTTTCCTAATCTTCCAAGTCCAACATTTGAGTCCAATCTTTTTTAAAACTCAAGTTATTCCTAAATTCTATCTTCCTAAGTCTAGGTTTCCTAAACCTCAATCTTTCCAAATCAAAGTCTAATCTTTTCAATTTCAAATTTCAATTTCCAATTCCAATCTTCTATTCTAAGTTTAAATCAAACTCCTTTTTCCAATCAAACTATTTTTCAAATCAAAATCTTCTATTATCTATCGAACTCTTATCCGAATTACAACTGACCTGATTCCTCAAAAAGGATATGCAGGCAACCCTCGAGGGTGCGGTCACAACCTTTTTTAAGTTTCCCATTCCACAACCTTTTTCAAGTTTCCAATTCTATAATCTATTTCAAACTTTCAATTCCAAATTTCTATTTCCAAATCTCTATTTCCCATCTCTAAAACTTTTTTTCAAAATCAAATCTATCTTTTCAAATCAAATTCTCCTTTTCAAATCTATTTCCAAATCAAATCTTATTCTTGCATTTGCATATCATACATCATGTCAAATTTCTTTTTAAAATTATTTTCTAAAGTGGATAGTTTTGGACATGTATTAATCAAAGACTCTGATGGATGAATCTAGGGTGAATAGACATGTAGATACCACAAGGGCGGGGTAGGGTGATGGCCTAGTGCGTCTTCCCTACACGTAACCAACCTCCGAGCTTAGGATCATTGTTTTCAAAGACCAAAATGGAGTTATTTTCAAAAAAAGGCTTAAATATTTTTTAAAGGTTGCTAAACAACCTGTTTTTCTAAAAACCCTTTCTTGATGAAGTATTTTCAAAATCGTTTCAAAAACCCTAAGTGTAGTCTTCGGATTGTGCTTAGTTTTTAGGTGACCTAACTCACCTTAATCAAGTTAGGTGGCGACTCCAAACTTTTTCCAAAAGCCCTTTATTCAAATCAATTTTCAATTCAAACCTAGTCGCACTCATTCTTCTAGGAGGATGAGTTATAACGAAAGAGTACAGTATTTTTTTCGCTTGTGTGTATATTCTTCAAGTGCGAAAAATCGGGGCGCGACAGCTTGCGACTCCACTGGGAACACTTAGAGGGTTAGGCCATAGTCATGTCTCTTCACCCTTCACTCATGTAGAGTCTTTGATTAACTTGTTCAATTCTATCTACTTTTAACTTTCAAAATCAAATTTTCAAAGTTATTTTCAAAAAAACAAATATGCATTTAATTCCATTCATATTATTTTGTATTAAGCTTGCCATCCACATAGTAACTCTTGCATCTTTGTTTTGTAGGTGTGCTTTTTGTTTACAATATTAGTTTATTAACTGCTATGCATGAATGTGATGAACAGGATGGATGGGAGTTGTTGGGCTCTTTACTCCACTTTCAAAAATCACACACACACTGCACGTACACTTGCATTCTACATACTTGGATTTTTACCCTAATCTGTTTCTTCTAGTTAGAAGGGGGAACGGTATATTAGTTGTGGGCAAGATGCTGTGCCAGTTTCTTCGCCTACAGCCTCTGGATGGTTCCCCTGCTTGAATCACCAACCGATCATAGCACCACCTCAGGGAGTGGGCCTAGGTTTGAAGATCCAGGAACTGAGCCTTTTTAGGGCGCATTAGTAAACCCTCAACCTCATGCTTATATAGACACCTTGCATAGCCGAACATCCGCTGGATTTAAGACACGTGCACCGTTTTCAAAACTATGGAGGAAAGTGCGATTGCTTTTACTTTTCTTTATACCTGTTTATTCCTGTTGTTATAATGACTATATTCTTACTGTTATAATGCATATCTAACTACTCATGCATGCACGTCTACCTTGCTATTGCATTCTCTCTCCTTATACTCTTCGCATCCGTATTCATGCATTTCATATTCTATGTCAAGACTAGAGTTCCAGAGTAACTCAAGTCACCGCATTCTTATGCATATGATTAACCCAAAGAGAGTGACACCAAGGTCACTCTCCCTTGCATTAAACTTACTCAAACCCTAAGAGTTCCCGTGTAACCCTAAGGACTCATGACATGCACATCAATTCATTCCATAAAAGGGGCGCCAATCCCTCTACTCTCACGGAGATAGGGTTGCCAAGAAGACAAGGGGCACTCGATCAACAAGGTCTTTCATCGACCTCCTCGACATCAAATCCAACGAAAGGGAATCCGAAGACTCAAAAGTAGTTTAAGATTTCTTATGTAAAATTAGATAGATGAAAGTTCAAAGAAGCATGGTCCCCCTCCCCCATCATATATTTCCGAATTCAAGTTTAACATAAAATCATAGATTTTCTAACTCCAAAATTGCATAGAATCATAGATTTCTAAAACGAAAACTTTTCAATTTCAAGTCAATTTAAATCTTGTCTAAATAGAAAACTAAATCAAATCATTTATTTTTTAAAATAAAATCCAATCTTCTATTTTAGAAAATAGAAATCAAATCTTTTCTAATTTCAAGTTTCCTAATGTCCATCTCTCCTAATTTCAAAACCTTCCTTTTTTAAAAGCTTTCCAAAAACAAAACTTTCATTTCTCAATTGACATCCAATCTTTCCAATTCAAGTGCATTGCATAAATTCTAGGTCCTATGTTTGCTTAAATCCCTAGGTACCTTAAATCTAAGTCAAACCTCTTCAAACTCAGTTCTCTAAATTTAACTTTCAAATCTTTCCTAATTTTAAACTTTCAAATCTTTTCTAATTTCAAATATTTCGTAATTTCAAACCCTTTCTAAATTCAATATTTCTTAAATCAAAATATTTCCAAATTCTAACTTTCCAATTTCAGATTCAAACCTTCCCAAATTCAAATCTTTCCAAATAAACTTTAAAATTAAGTCTTTCCGAAAATAAAACTTTCCTAATTCAAAATTTTCCTTAAGTTCAAACCTTCCAAATTCTAACTTTACAAAATTTTCCAAATCAAATATTTATAAATCAAATCAAATCAAATCTTTTCTAAGCTTTCCAAGTCAAATGTTTCTAAATCAAATCAAACATTTTCCAATCTTTCTTAAATCTCATCTTTCCTAATCGAAATTTTTTAAAATCAAACTTTCTAGGATCAAACTTTTCAAGTTCAAATCAAATCTTTCCAATTCAATTGCATACTTCAACCCTAAATTACCTAAGTCCTAGTTCAACCTTAACCCTAAGTTAGGAAACTTCCATTCTTTTCTAATTATCAAGTCTCAATCAAGTTGATCTTTAAACTTCAACTCAAATCAAGATGATATCAAAGTTTAATTCAAAATTTTCAAAACAAATCCAAGGTCTATTTCAAAGTTTAATTTCAAAATTCAAGTTTTATTACACAAACAACTCCAAGTTCGATTTCAAATCAAAGTCAATTCCAAATATCAAAGTTCAACTTTAACTTTTCCAATCAAAGTTCAAAACAAACTTTTTCAAGTCAAATTTTTTGAAGGCCACATAGTGTCTTTTCAAATCAAAGTGTCTACTTTCAATCGGATCCCGAGTCCGAACTACGACTAACTTGATTCCCAACAAAGGGATATGTAAGTAACCCTCATGGGTGCGGTCATAACCTTTTTTCAAAATTTTAATTCTCTTTTTAAAATTCCTTTCATACACTTGCATATCATCCATCATATCATCCCTAAAGTGATGACTCCAACCTCTTTTTAAAATTCTCAAAGTGGATATAAATAGATAATGAATAATCGAGGATTCTAAATGAGTGAACCTAAGGTAAAAATAACATGTAAGTACCATAAGGGCAAGATAAGGTGATAGCCTAGTGCATCTTTCTTATACGTAACCAACCTCTGAACCTAGAATTACTATTTTCGAAAGACCAAAATCGGAGTCATTTTCAAAAAAAGGCTTAAATCTTTTCAAAGGTTGCCAAACAACCTATTTTCTTTAAAAACCCTCTCTTGAGAAAATTTTCCAAAACCTTTTTAAAAACTGTAAGTTTAATTTTCGGATTGTGCTTAGTTTTAGATGGCCTAATTCACCTTAACAAAGTTAGGTGGTGACTCCAAATCCTTTCTAAATGCCTTTATCCAAATCAATTTTCAATTCAAACCTAGTCGCACTTGGCCTTCTTGGAGGATGAGTTCTAACGAGAGAATACTATGTGTTTCCGACATATCATCTCGATAGTGTGAAAAATCGGGGCGCGACAAGGATTTAGCTACTCAACACCATAAGTAAGTGCAAAAATATATTAAATTGTATTGAAAAACTGAAAATCTAATTACATGAATTGAAGAAAGCAATAGAATTATCAACTACTCCTAAGGAAAACTATTCTAAAACTACTACTAAACTATCCTAAAACAATAATGAAAAGCTAACCCTAAACTAAACAACAATCCTAGCTTTTATAGGTATTGAAAAATCTGATTTCCCGCGAACCATTCGAACACCCTTTACCACCGTTTGAATACAATGGACCATCGTTCGAACGCAATATCGAACACACTTCGAACGGTAATGATAGCTTTCTAAATCTCTTAAATGGGCTTCAAACCTGGTCTTGATGTGACACTGTTTGATGCACCATTTAAATGCTCCTGTACACTATTCGAACGCTAAGCTTCACCGTTCGAACGGATGATGTCATTCTAATGCATGCGTTCAAACCCTCCTTTTGGCTATTCGAACTCGCTTTTAAGATTTTGCCTAAATTTCTCCTTTTTAAGCTTGGATTTATGTTTCAACACAAAAAAATAAGTTAGTAATGAGTTAGGACTAAAATAACATAAATAATCCTAATCTAGGTCTAACAAAGAACTAATTAAGGCATGTAACTTCCACTTTTGGAGTACAATCGTGTCTCCTTGACATGTAACCTTCTCTTGAAAGTACACAAGTTCTTTAAGAACTTGGCATATGAAGGTATTTGCTTGATTACGTCAAGGATAGGAATATTAACCTTAACTTGCTTGAAAATTTCATAAATTTTTTGCATTTAGAAGTTCATTCTTAGGTTTGGTCAACCTTTAAAGAAAAAAAAGCATGTTTTAACATGTCCTTCCTCTTTTCCTTATTAGCCTCACTCAATGTCTCAAGAGGGTTGCCTATGGTTTGTCTCTCTTCATTTTATTTATCTTCATCTCTCCTCTCCACTTCTTTAGGCTCTTTCTCTCTCTCTCAATTTCTTTCTCACCCTTACTAACACTTGGCTTAGTAGTCTTACTCTTAGATAGAATGGTTTTATCTATGACTTTCCCACTTCTAATAGTGGTGATAGCTTATACTTGTTCATCACTCCTCTCCACTTCTTTAGGCTCTTTCTCTCTCTCAATTTCTTTCTCACCCTTACTAACAGTTAGCTTACTAGTCTTAATCTTAGATAGAATAGTTTTATCTATGACTTTCCTGCTTGATTGAGGGTCAAATTTATTATCGATAATGTGTACTTGCCTCACCACCGGGTTAGGTTAAGGTTGAGCTGAGAATCTACCTGAAAAGTTTTGGGTCAAAGCTTGTGTAAAGGTAGACATTTTTTTTGCTATATCCTCAAGCAACTCAGTGTGTTGATCTAGCATCTTTTCTTGTTTATCTACCCTCTTATGCCATTTGCTAGTTGGTAGATATTATCTTCAATAGACTTCCTATAAGGAGGTTGATACGCCTTGGGTTGGTTTTGGAATTGTGCTACGGGTGGTTGTTGGTAAGGTTGAGGTTGAGGTTGATATTGTAGTGCTTGGTATGGTGGAGGTGGGGCTTGATAGGGTTGAAGGTTTTGAGACCCTCATTGACATGCTTGAGGGTTCAAAGTCCACTCACTCCTCCATCCAAAATTGGAATGATTCCTCTAACCCGAGTTTTATGTGTTAGAGTAGGGGTTGCCCTCGCCTCTTTGGTATTGGCCAATCGCATTGACTTGGCCATGCAAATCTTCCTTCACACCTGGAATGACCGAACATGAAGTGGTGTCATGATCCATAGTCTCACACACATGGCAACACATATCTTTTATTACCTCACTCTCAACCGCATACACTTTCTTAATTTCAAGGGCTTCTAACTTTCTTGCCAAAGTAGCAAGCCTAGCACTCATATCATCAATTTCATTGAGTTGAAACTTCCCCACCCCTTGTTGATTTGTCCTACCCTCAAAATTTTGGGTCCCGATGGTTGCCCAATCGCGTACTAAGTTCTCTAGATAATCAAAATAGTTGAATAGTTCATTGAGTTGCTTATCAAAGAAGGCCCCCGCACACATAGACTCAATAAATTATTTCAATTGAGGGGTTAGGGAAGAATATAATGTATTGATGACATGCCAATTAGCAAAGCCATGATGTGGACAAGAATTTAGAAGGTCCTTAAAACGTTCCCAACATTGAAAGAATGATTCTCCCATCATATGGGAGAATTGAGAAATTGGCCTCTAATCGCCTTGGTTCTATTTTTTAGGAAAAATTTTCTTAAGAATTCCCTTTGAAGATTAGCCCAAGAAAGGATAGACATATGCCTTAAAGAATTGAACCATAACTTGGCCTTGTCTTTAAGACAAAATGGAAAGAGTTTCAATAAAAACACCTCCCTTGGACATGAATTGTCCATTACAAGAGAACAAGCATCCTTAAACTCCTTAATAAATGTATATGATTGCTCGAAGTCTATACTATGGAATTGGGGTAGCATTTGCATCATTCTCAGCCTAATGTTCAACGTGTTATGGTAAGATGGGAAGACAATGCAAAAAGTCGGTGCTTGCCTAGGCGGGTTCATGTAATCGCGAAATGTCCTAAGGTGAGCAGCCACCATGTCTCTATGGTTGCTCCCTCTATCAAATCATCTGCTTCAATTACGTTAGGAGAATTTGGTGGAAGGTTGGGGTTAAAATTAGCATTGAGATTAGGGATGACATTAGGGATGCTATTAGGATTGGGGGGAAATAGGTTGGGTAAACCACCCTCATTTATGTTCATCATGAGAATGAATCCTAAGTCAACACCTAAGGGTAAATCGGGAAGAGGATCTCTAACCAGAGAAGGGTTACGATTGTGATCAACTCTCACCAAGCAGTTATGTGCATCTCTAATGTAAGATGACATGCAAATGCAAATGCACACAAATAAGACTGCCCGAGTCTCAAGCAACACAACATACACAATCCCTTCCACCAATTATCAATTCCATCCAAAACCCTCCAATCTCTACATGAAATATCCACCAATTCAAATCAATTCAATTCAATTTCCAACTAACACTTCTAGTTTCCTTATGTAATAATAACACCACCGATAAGCAAATAATCACTCTAGCCTATCCACCAATCTCTAAGCCACCAATTTGGTCCTTGTAATTCAATTTAACAATGCAAAGAAACTAAGCTGCTCAAACAAAACAAAACTAGAAAAAAAAAAAAACCAAAAATCTAACATGGTATTCACATAAATGGTGAAGCGAAGTTACCCATCGCCTAAGTCGTAGACTCCTCCAACGTGGTGGATAAAAGGAAAACCAATCCACCAATCCGCTCTTCAACCAAGGTCCGTTCAATACTTGCTTTGTGCCTTCAATCCCCGGTAACGACGCCAAAACTTGAATCGCTCCAAAGATGATTGTATTTTAAGCTCCAGCAAGAGAACAAGTGTCATGATTGAAGTATAGATTCAGTGAATACCGGAGTCGATTTTTCTCGAGGAACGAGCCAAATATGGGCTATAGCACTCAACTCATACAAACTATCCGAAATTGAATTGCAAATAAAATGGAATTGAACCGAAAGTAGACCAAAAATCTTTAAGTGTTTGAGAATAGTTTGTTAAGTTACTAATGCAATATAATTGAAAAAAATTAACAACTAGGCAACTAATCAAATGGGATTTAAAGACAATTAAAAGGGACTTGAATGTAATTGATCCAATCTACCAAGTTCAACAAGAATTTCATTGAAGGTTTTGTTGACTCAAATCAAGGATCACTCCATGGATCCCTGATTCGGAGGATTTAGACTATAAAACCTTGAATTCACACTTAATTGATATTAGAATTGCAGTCAATTGCTAGAGCCATAGATTCAAACCTTAGATTTGTGCAATCTCTACACCAATTGAAGAATTGTGCATAGGAATTACAAAATTTTGTTATGAATATAAGTTTTCTTATAGATCCAAATTCAATTAAGAAGAATTGTAGAAATCATAAGATGATTCAATGAAATTCATATACCTTTATGAAAATACTTGAAGATCCTTGGTAGATCTTCACAATTGCATTCAAATGGAAAGTTAGCTACTTGAATCCATGGTAGAAATGCAATAAAATTGGAAGATCTTGTATTAATTTGGAAGGAAAGTGATGTTTGGATACGAGGAAAGTGAGAGAAAATGTACGTAAGAAAAGCTAGGAAAATACTATTCTTCCTCTACAATGCTCTCAAGTACTAACTATATCTAAGAAAACTCAATACAAAAAGCTGAGATCCCCAAATTGAAGTACAAAAACTTATTTGTAGGCTTACAAACAAAATAGAGATTCAGGAGACCATAAGAACAGTAGATTAACCGTAGATACGGTTTGTCTAGAGTACGACCGGCTAGCTTACGGACCTTGAAACGCTAAATCACATTTTTTTGTAGTTTGCTCATTCTTTGCACATGTACGAACGGTTAGAACAACCGTGCATACAGTTAGGCTACCGTACGCATGGTCAAAATTCCATTTTGCCCCTTAAGCTTTATATCAGCCTTCTTTAAGGTCAAAACCTACAAATCATCTAGAAAACATCATTAAGGACATTATTAGGATAAAAAAAGTATAATCAATGTAATTGGACTAACTAAAGCTATTTAGGGACTAAGGATTACACTTTTGGAGTATAATCAGCGGTCTTATCCAACTTGCCAGTGTATTATATGTCTCTTTATATGATGCCTAACAAAGTATGCAAGGAGCTGGGAAAAATTCCGAGAGCCTTCCTATGGGGAGGTGTAAAAGATAAGAAAAGCATCCATGGTCTTAGATGGAGTAAAGTCACCTGCAACAAATCCAAAGGTGGTTTAGGTCTTATGCCAATGAAGGATAGAAATAGAGCACTCTTACTGATATGGTGGTGTAGGTTTGCGAAAGAAAAAGAAGCCCTTTGGAGGAACCTAATTTGTGAAAAATATAGAATTGACAAAAAGTGATGGATTATAGAGGTTACAGAGGGTACAAAGCTTTCAAGCATTTGGAAAGGAATTCTTCAATTAGGGCTCAAAGAGGAAAGGGGAAACAAAGCACTAGGGAAGCACTTCAATATCAAAATAGGTTCTGGTTCTTCTACCCTATTCTAGAAGGAAAAATGGATAGGTGATTTCTCTTTGAAAGACAAGTTCCCAAGATTATTCCTACTATCCATTAAAAAATTAGCAATCATCACTGATCTTCACCAGGCTATTGATGGTCAACCAGGTGAATGGTCTTTTGCATTTAGAAGACAACTTTTTCAGCGAGAAATTGAGTAGCTGAACAACCTCAAGCTGATCCTAAACTCAATAGTTCTCAAGCCATGCATCCCAAACATGATCCAATGGGAAGGCATAATGGAGAATGAGGAATTTTTTGTCAAATCCACCTGCAAGCTATTAGAATTCAACAAAGGCCTTGATTCCAACCATTGTTGGGTGGCATGGTTAATCAAAGGCCCTAACAAGCTGCAGGCTTTTGGATGGTTAGCGCTAGCAAGAAGGATTAAAACAAGAGACATGCTCCAAAGCATAGAGGTCATCCCAGTAGAAAGTGACTCCAATTGTGTTCTCTGTGGCAAAGACATTGACAACACTGACCATTTACTCTTAACCTGTAGATTCACATGACTCATTTGGTCCAAGCTTCTAAACTGGTGGGGCTTACAATGGTCTAGCCCTGACACCTTAGTTGTTCACGCAAATGGTGGATGGACTCCAAGTACACAAGATTGAAAAAATTGATTTGGGAAAATATACTCATAACCCTGTGGAACATTTGGAAAGTCATAAATAATGCAATCTTCCAGCAACAGAGAATTGAATAAGAAGAATTAGTAGAGACCATTAAGTTGCATGTAGCTCTATGGGTGAAAGCTGAAATCAAAGTTAATTGTTTTTCAATTTCTGATTTCTTCAATTGTATTCAAGGTTTTGTAGCTTAGTAGTTTAGTCCCTAGTAGTCTAGACATTGGCTTCTTGCCAATTCTTTTTTTCTTTGGTTTTAGGTTGTGGTTGTATCAGTAGGCCTATTTGCCTTCTGTTATTCTGCCTTCCTTAATCAAATCTTTTTCTTTAGTGGATCAAAAAAAGAAAAAATCAATTAAACTTAGTTTTGAGTGAAAGTTAAAAGAGATCAACAACTTGCAACTAATTACCAAATAGTTTTGAGATAAAGGAATGTCAAGGTTCATTCTATTTCCCTTTCGTTTTTTTAGAGGCTTTGGGTAGGGGATTATAATCTTCATAATAAAAGTTTGTTTTTTCATTAGAAATTTGTTTATGATAAAAAGGTTATAATACCCTACTCAAAGCCTCCCAAAAAGAAGGGGGGGGGGGGGGGGGGGGGGGGGGGGGGGGGGGGGGGGGGGGGGGGGGGGGGGGGGGGGTTTGGAACATGATAAAGGATCGGGATCATGATAAAATGAACCCATATTTTTGGCAAATTAAGTAGATGAGATGTCCTCGAGAAATAGGCAAATAGATCTATTGGTGGGATACCCTTTCAAGAAAAGTTGATTGGAATCTGCAACTTTGCTCCCTCATCATACCGTCTTCCTCAACATAAAATCAACTTGGAGGATAGCCGTAAAGACCATACCCTCTCTTTTTTTGTTATTCTTTTTTGGCTCACGTGAAATCTTTCCTTTACACGCGCTGTTTATTTTGTCTGTGACAACGCCAAAAAAAAAATACCATTTATTGAATGGAAGGAAAATCACGTTCATGAGTTCTCTAAAGGGATGTGCTATAGCAATTTCTTAAAAAATTAGAACTTTATATTTGGTAGGAAATGGATTCGCACGTGAAAATTAATAAACGTATCCCTCACTACTAGGTGCAATATAGACTGGATCACAGTTAAAGAATTCCAGGAATATCACATAAGATCAAGAACTAGTATGCCCATCTATCCCAAAAAAAAACATAGTGTACCCATTGGTCAATTGCCCCTATTTATCACAAGGTGAGTTATCTTGCTTTTACACAATTCAGAATGAAAAATTCTAAGCAAACAACATTATTGTACAAAAAAACTCATAATGAATAAGATGGTAGTGATATTTTTAAAATTACAGAACATGGTGATGGGTCTTTTGCTTTTTAGTGAAGGGATGCAAATAAACCATATCCGTTGCATAAAATTTCTATATGTAAATCGTCTTTTTATCAAACTGGTCTCAATTCTTTTACGAATTAGTTTTTGGAATTTAATGTTCACTTGATTCTGAGGACTTTAGCATATATTCAAAGCACATCCCAACATTCTTTAAGGGTTTCCTTAATTGATTGAGCTTTTACCATAATGAAAAGAAAATGCTATTATTTAAGAAAATTTCACTAAAAATAATGTAGTGATAATGTTTTTATGATTACGATGGGTATTTTTGGTTTAAAATGACATATATTAAAATCTTAACCTAGGGAATTTCTTTAAACTTAACAAATTTTCTCCGCTAGGCCCCCCTCAGGAACCTGATGATGTGACACGCAGGTTCATAAAAGGTTGACCCACATTGCTTTTGACGATCGATTAGTATTGAACTCATTTGGGTTGCGACTTTCACTGATCTGGTCTGGTGTCGAAGTCACTGATCGAAGACGACACTCCCACTGGTATATATATATGGTGCAACCAAAATCCCATCAGACCGTTTGTTTCTTGGGGTGAAACCACAACCATCAAGCCAGTCCTTAGAATCTGCATTTAGTATGTGGTGGTCGACATTGAGCAGGGGAACGAACCAAAACTGAGGGAGAGATCGAGCCCAGGGAATTTCCCTGTCGTCAAGCCATGAAGAGGCTTTTTGAGGTGCTACTTATATATATATATATATATATATTGCCCTTGCAGCAAGTGCCTATTCTATCACATGAGATTATCCCAGACAAAATTGCAAGCACTCCCACAAAAGTTAAACATAGTGTTTTCTCATAGGAGCGAACATTAGGTCATCAAAAACTAATAACGAGAAAAAAATAGGGGGTATTGTAAATTAAAGAGTAATGTCATACAAATGGATTTTTTCCTTGCAGAATGAAGTGACTCTGTGTGATTACGTTATTTCAGAATAGAAGTATTAGTACCTGAACTCATAATTTTAAAAATATCACTATTTCTTTATTTGCCAAATGAGATTTTTACATAAAATTTCTGTTTGCATAATCTTTTTCCAGATTTAAAACTGAGTTAATTGAAACGGGTATTAGTAGACTCTCATTACTACATTTTGCATGACAAATTTTGGCTACTTTGTGCTTACGCTATAAGATAAATTCATTTTTTAGAGCGCACAAAAATCCGTTGTCATTGTATAATGCAGAGTAACTCGATTATACAAAACTTAGTCCTACTTTGACTAATAGGAAACTGCTCTAGGGGAAAAAAAACAATTAGAAACAAAAACAAAAACAAAGCAACAAGTTATTTTTAAACTTTGGTCACGTAACTCACTGTGCTTCAATTTCAAACGCAACTGTTTTTCTTTTTCGGGCATGTTTGAGTTACTGTAGTCTGTATCAGAAACACCAAGGGTTGAAAGACCCGTAAAAGGAATCACAAACTTAAACAGTTAAAGTTTACTTCCAGAGGCTTTAGAACTGATTGCACGGCTCTATACTTTTATGATTGTGTACATGTCCACATTAATGGTCCAGTTGTAGACCTCAATGCCTTTTTCCTTATCGTATTTTCATCACTACTAGATTTAAAATACCAATTAAAAAGAGCGGTGGCTACAATATTTTTTGATACTTCGATCTGTTAGCTTTTAGTTAGGAAATTGACTCTCCACTTGTACATGTTACTAGCCTTGGAGCCATGACTGAGTTGACTCAGTTAAGTATGTTCATCAACGCAATCATTATCCTATCTCATTAATTTGCCTTCTCTATTTGCTGATCATGATGAAAATTCGTTCCGTCTAAGGACAAGACAGAGATGCTTCAACTCTCTCTCTCTCTCTCCAATGAGTTATAGAACAGGTCATGTTGTGCGGAGCCCATGGCCTGGAACTTTTTAGTTTTGGCCTTAAAGCACTGACGCAGTTGAGTCATGGACTCAGCCCCTGGAAAAAGGACAAAGGAAATGAATTAAAGTCTCGGTGGTCATTGACTATGGAGAGGATCTTGTTTTTCCTTTATGGAAAAGCTGGCCAGGTGGGTTTATAATTGCAGGTAGAAAGAACTTATCAAATAAGCCACACCTTGCCGTGTTAACAGACAGCAATTGGAAATGGGAGACATGGTGATTAACCAAAGATAATGGTTGACAAAGCCACTACATCTTAGGATTATTCACTTTATTGAACTAATATCCTCAACATTATCGCATGCATATATAGTTGCTACAATAACAATAATTATAACTATATATATATTATATAACTTTATTATCTAATAGGGTTAATGATCTGTGTTATACAGGAGCGTTCGACATATGGCACAGTGGGTCGGCAGAGGACAAGGATGATCGTGTGAAGCTCCAAAGGTCGAATTCCCCATTATCATCCTGATGAGTGCCATGGAAAGGCCTGTCGGATGATGATGAGGATGAGGATCGTAGTTGCTGCTGCTGCTGCAATTGCAATTGCTGATGGTCATGATAGGTAGGGGAGCAGAAAGCAACCATGTTGGGATCGTTAAAGCACGCTAGCTGCTTTGACGTCTCACTTTGGCCATTGAGCTGCGAAGCTACAAGCCGATCAAGGGCTGTCCAGTCATGAAGGACTGTCGTTTCCGATTGATAAACTGAGTTGGTTGTGGAAGCATCATTGTTTAGTACTTGAATTTTTTGGTAACAATTATAAGGTTGGCTACTGATCACGGAGTTTGGGCTCTCTAGACTTGGAAGTTTCATAAATCTGTCGTGTAGGAGGCCATTTTTCACGGTAGTATTTTCGATTGTGATTGGCATGAGAAACCCCTCAGCAGCACTGTTGATTGCTTCATCTTCTTCGTTCTTGCGGGCCCTTCCCATGTACTGAAGGATTTGTTCTAAGGTTCCTTCGTCACTTGATGAGCTGGGTCGTCTTTGGGTTATTGCCTCCACATTGATAACTGAATTGATAGGGCAGTCAAGGGTGGCTTTGTGGTGACTTCTCTTCTTGAAGATACGACAAACCACCCATCCCTCTTCTTGTGTTGCTTCTCCCGCAGCAGCATCGGAGACCTTCATATCAATATGTCCAACCAATTACGTACATGACGACGAACAGTACACAAGGCAGGCAGGCAGGTAGCACAAAATATTTGACGAATCCGACTATGAAATGTAAAATACATAGACCTCAAAAACATTAGTAATTAATTGGCTTTGGCTTACATTAATGTTGGTATCTCCTGTGTTAATGTTGCAGTCATCCAGTACTCTATACTCGTGCATGATCCAATCGGACTTTTGCCCGTGAGGGGCTCGACCTTTATAGAACACCAAAGTCTTCCTCATCCCAATCCGTCTAGAGTTACTGTAGATCACCTTATCTCGGCCAGTAGCCTTCCAAAACCCTGCAGCAGTTGCACGATTTGTTCGCGTACCAGTTGGGTACTTCTTGTCTTTGTGGCTGAAGAAGTACCAATCATTTTGTGGCGTGGATCCTATTTTACATTTCTCTGTGAATGAACCAAATTAAAAAATTAACATACATACATAAATAAAGAACAAAACATTAGTGGCAATCAAAACTGAACCTGAGTTAAAGATATATATATATATATATATAAGTTGCTTGATGGAGTAAGAAAGAATGATCAGTAGAAATGGATGTGGGTTACGGGGGGCACAACCTTGTATATCCCATGGCTCGAGCTTATTAAGATCGACATCACGAATTACATCTAAGTCAATCTTCTCATAGGAAACCTTCTTCCTCAAGTAGTATTGCAAGAGCTCCTCTTCTGTTGGATGAAATCGAAAGCCAGGAGGGACCTGAGATTGCCCATTTACGGATATACTCATATTTTCTGGCATCCAGATAGACAAGTTTCGAACAAATTAAACCTGTGGCCTGACTGAATTTTCGCACAAACATGCTACAAGCCAGCCAAGACAAGACATTTTGAGAGAGAGAGAGAGAGAGAGAGAGAGAGAGAGAGAAGCAGAAACTAGCGTGGAGATGAAGGGCTAACTAGAATTTGGTGTAGTCACATGGGTATGTAGAGGAGGAGGATTTATATGTGATTATATGACACTAAAGGACAAATGGAGCACGAGCAAAGCCTTTGTTTTGATATTCACTAGTGTAGTTATGAATGGGGTTATTTTCACTATGCTTGAGAATGGCCACCTACCTGCATAGATAGAGAAAGGGTATTTGTTAAGATTTTTCTCCGGAACCTATTATTGGTTTTGGGTGTTGGTATCGTAAAATTTCAATCTTTGTTTATATATATATATATATATATGACCCTTAAATGAAAATCTTTGCAAAATCACACTGAATTCGAGGTGATTTTGAAAAAAAAAAAAAGGGTAAAAAGTTACTCGTCACTTAGACGGATCTTAATTATTGTAAGATGTTATCACAATTAGTAATCACTGTAATCGCAGTAATCACAAAATGAGAAGGAAAAAAAATGTGTTTTTAAGGCCATTCAATTGTCAGATTTACTCTATTCTTTGATACTACGTCTGAGGTTTGCAAGGCATGGATACTCAAAATCCATTAATTACACATGCCGAAGTGGTTCCTTGTTATTGAAAAACTGGTTTTCTCACATAAACCAATTCCCACATAAATGGGTAAAAAAGAGTGAGCCCCACTAAGGACGTTGTGGGAACAAAATTGCAGAGGGCATGCCCACATCGTAACTATGACTCTCGACCTTAAATTATCCTTGGAAAAGCCCTCCAAAACCACCTCTCTCTCTCTTTCTTTGTGGTTTTTACTTGCCCAACCACCCCAACTAGAGAGAGATGGAGTCGGAGGCATTGAGCTTTCAAGACCATTTTATGGAAACATGGAAAGTGATGTGGGGAGCTGCATGGGGGGCTACTGTTACGGACAATACGTACGTGATACTTGAAAGTCTTCAACCCTACGGCACACGTGGTGGACGACTTGATCATGTCAGCATGCATGCTTTATGTCGACAGACAGTATCAAATTCCAAACGCATTGTTAGAATAACAGTAACAAGAGAGAGAGACAAATATCTTTGTGTATTATATTGAATTTAAAAGATACGATAGAAGACATCAACACTATATATATAGGACTACAAGGATTGCTATATAAGAAATCTCTTAATTAGGAAAGTGAAAATTGAGGGAAAAAAATTAATTCAATATATGTAGAACATATATTAAAATATAATATATGTTAACAACTCCCCGCAAACTCAAGGTGCTAATCTAAAGATCAAATTGAGTTTGGAAATCAAATCATGAAACCGTCCTGAAGAATAAGACTTGGTAAAGATATCAACAATCTGGTCAGCAGATGTCACAGAAGGAAGATAAATAGTGCACACACGACATGTTGACGAATAAAGTGATAGTCAATCTCAATGTACTTAGTGCGATCATGAAACACATCATTGTGAGTAATCATAATTGCACTGTGATTGTCACATTGAAAAACAGTAGCACCAGAATAAGAGACAACCATGTCTTGAAGCAACCACCGAAGTCAGAGAAGTTCCTGAGTGATGTCAGCTAGTGCACGATATTCAGTCTCAGTGCTAGAGCGAGCAGTAAGAGTCTGCTTCTTACTATGCCAAGAAATGAGAGAATCACCAAGAAATAAGCAGAACACGGTGGTAGAATAACGATCAGTACGGTCACTAGCTCAATCAGCATCAGAATAAGCATGGAGTTGTAGAGAAGAGTGACGAGAGTAATGTAGAATATGAAACAAAGTACCCTTGACATAGCGAAGAATACAAAGAACTACAGCATAGTAAATGGAGCGAGGCGAAGACAAGAACTGACTGATAATGTGAACAACATGGGCAATGTCAGTGTGAGTAACACTGACGTAGACAAGACTGCCAATAAGTTGTCGATAGAGAGTAGCATTAGACAGATGCTCAACATCCAGAGGAGTAAGACGCACATTAGCTTCTAGAGGTGTGGAAGTAGTTTTACTATCAGTAAGACCAGCACGAGTAAGAAGGTCTGAGGCATACTTGGCCTGAGAGAGAGAGTAACCAATAGAAGCAGAGGACATCTCAAGACCCAAAAAGTAACTAAGAAGACCAAGATTCTTCATCTCAAACTGTTTGCTAAGAAAGTCTTTGAGCTCAAAAATACCATGCACATTATCATCAATGAGGATCATATCATCCACATAAAGAAGAAGGAGAACAGTACCACGTGTAGTTTTGCAAACAAATAGAGCAGAATCATAATCACTAGAAGAAAAGACAAGCTCACTGATGGTGGAACTGAATTTGACATACCAAGCACGAAGAGCTTGCTTGATACTATATAAAGCACGACAAAGCTTGCAGACCTAATCTGTAGAGTGAGAAGAACTAGGAGGAGGCTGCATATAGACTTCCTCAGAGAAATCACCATTAAGGAAAGCATTCTTGACATCCATCTAATACAAGGGCTATTGTCGAACAGCATCAACGGCAATAAGACTCTAAACAAAAGTGATCTCCTTATAATCAATGTCATACTCTTGAGTGAAGCCTTTGGCAACCAGACGAGCTTTGTAATATTCTGCAGACCCATCAGAACGAGTCTTGATCTTATAGACCCATCGACACCCAATCATAGATTTACTAGAAGGAAGAGCAACCAAGTCCTAAGTATGAGTCTTGGCAAAGGCCTGCAATTCAGCAGCTATAGCTTGCTGCCAAAGATAGTTAAAACTAGCCTCGTGATAAGAGCAACACTCATGTTGAGCAAGCATAGTGAAGAAACAGTGATAATCATGAAAGTGAGTAGGAATCTCCCTTACCCAAGTAGAATGCCTAACAATGGGCTCAGCAGAAGAAGAGGTCAGAGATGGATCAGACAAGGAAGAGCCAGCAGGAGGAGCAAGATCAGCCGATGGGGACTCCTCTAGATAGACTTGAATAAGAGGCACAGTAGATGTCTCAGTAGTAAGTACATCAGAATTCTTAAGAAAGAGCTTAATAGTAGGATCAATGAAGTAGGGAGTAGAAGAAGGAGAGGATAAATAAAACGAAGATAATGAGGAGAACATCTTATATTCCCAAAAGACAACATGTTAAGAGACACAAAGACATTTGGATAAAGGATCCCAACAGCAATAACCTTTATGCTCAATCTCATAGCCTAAGAAGCAGCAAAAGTGAGCTCGAGGCTCCAATTTGGTACGCTCATGAGGCTGAAGTAAGACAAAACAAGCACATCCAAAAACATAAAGAGAGTGATAATTAGGGTCAATACCATATAAACGCTCATAGGACGTGAGATTACCAAGAGGAGCCGAAGGTACACAGTTAATAGGGAAAACAGTAGTAAGAGGAGCTTCACCCCAAAACCGTTCAGGATAAGAGGCGGAGATAAGAAAAGCACGGGTAGTATCAAGAAGATGATAATGTTTTCATTTAGCACGACCATTTTCTTGTGAAGTACCAGGCCAGAAACGACGAGGAAGGGTCCCATGCTCACGAAGAAAGGCAAGAAAAGAATTGTCCCAATATTCTTGAGCACTATCAGACCAAAAGACCTTAATGTCACGGAAAAATTATGTTTTGACCATACGAACAAAATCATAATAAGTTTATTAAAATTGAGATCGATTTTGCAAGAGATAAATCCAAGTGTATCTAGAAAAATTATCAATAAATATAACAAAATATTTGGATCCTCCAATAGTAGAATTGGGGGATGGTCCTCAAGCATCATAATGAATTAAGTCAAAAGGAGCTAAGCAGAAAGAAGTGATGTTATTAAAAGATAAAGCCGGCTGTTTGGCAAGTTGACAGGACTGACAATCAAGATGTTCATTAGGGACAGAACCTGAAACACTTTTAGACAAAAGAAAACGTAAACGACCTAAGGAAACAGGACCTCAACGTGAGTGCCAAAGACCAAGAGAGGAGCTGGGAGCAGATAAAGTGACAGCAGGGGTGACAGCAGCAGTCTGAGTAGGAAAGTAAAGGTGAATGAGCTGAAACAGGCATCCATGTTTACAACCTATCTCAAGAGTCTGTCCAGTCTATAGATCTTGCACAACACAACCAGTAAAAAGGAAAAGGATAGTGAGACAAAGATTACATAATTGGCCAACAGAGATGAGATCAGTGTGAGTTTAGAAATATAATAAGTATATGGAAGTGTGAGAGTGGGAATGAAGACATGACCAACATGATTAATAGTCATATGATTGCTACACCCAGAATCGAAGAATCATGAAGAAATACCTGGAGTGACAGACAAGGCAGTAGAGGGTGGATTACCAAAGATAGACATGAACTGTTAAAACAGTGTAGGAAAATCACTGACACTGATCATAAAGGAGGAGCAGGGAACAACAGAATCCTCTTGTAAGCACCCCATTTTTGCTCGCTCGGCAACCTCCAGCCCGACCGAGCTCGGTTTCAAACACCACAGCACATGCAGGCTCAAGCTGAACCTTTCAACCCCCAATCCAACCAACTGGTCGCTTCTCGGGCCCACAAGGACCCGTTGGAGCCATAAGCACCATCATTCCATGCAGCTTTCCAGACCGAACGATCCTGGAAACCAACGCCATCCAGGTAGCTTCCCGGGATCGGGCGATCTCGGGGACCAACACCTCATCAAATTCCAGACAGTTCACTTCTGGTGCCCGCTAGCCCTCCAATGTAGAATGTCCTTCATTTGGTAGTTCTCCGAGACCGGGCATTCTCAGAGACCGACACCACCCTTCCAGGTAGCTTTCTAGGACCAGGCGTTCCCAGGAACCAACACCACCCCTACAGGTAGCTCTCTAAGACCGAGCGTTCTTAGAGACCAACACTACATATGTAGTTTCCCTAGACCGGGTGGTCTCGAGAACTAACACTTAGGTCAACACCGGCGCCTGCTAGCCCGACTCGGTGAACAATGACCAAAAATGCCTCTGGGGCCTCCAGGCATGTCTTGAGAAAGTTCAAAATTCCTCAAAATGGTAAGTCCACCTTTCCAAAAGTGTTACCGAAATGTTAGGTGCCCCAAACACGCCATTCGGTCCAATTCTGGTCCTATTCCGTCTAACTCCAGTCAAAATGACCGTTTTGGCTCTGAACACCTCAGCACTGCACAAACCCCACCGAATGGTGAAAGACTCTCCCAAAACTATCCCTAAATGACTCGATATGTTTGACACAACACACCAAACCATTCCTGACCATTTTTTACCAAACCCGGTCAAGATGATCATTTTACCCCTAAAGGCCTGAACACGTCCCAAAACAACACCAGTCCAAAGATTTTGAACAGAGGGTCTCGCCGCACAACCCTGTTTAACCTGAAGAGGACCTTACAACGCTAAACCCTCACGACTCGATAAAAGTTCCTTGGAGCGTCTCGCAGATGCTCCGCCTAATTTGTCTCTTCTCCACGATTCCCTAGTTATAACGCATCGTCAAATGACTTGAGAAAAACGTAAATCGGGGAACTCCTGAAAGTTCATCCATAAATCTTTCCATCGGTACAGCTCGATCGGATATATCGCTCCCTGAAGCCCCTCATCGCACGGCACCAACACTGCTACTTTCAATAACCCTGGGAGCGTCTCACAGACGCTCCACCGACGTTGACTTTTTTTCCAATTCCCTGATTAAAACGCATCATCAAATGACTTGAGAAATGCGTAAATCTGGAAATTTTCAAAAGTATTTCCAGGGTACTTTCCATCGGTACGAACCGATCGAAAAGATCGCTTCCCGAAGGCCTCGATCACACAACACGAAAATAACCACTTTTGAATACCCTCGGAGTGTGTCACAGACACTCTCCAAAAATGCTCTTTTATGCACGCTTCTCGAGATGATATCCTGCATTTCCAAACACAATTTAAACTTTTCAAAAACATGAAAGTCCACGAGAAACCTCAAGAGAACACTGTGGGTGCAACCGATTGCTCCGAAACCTTCCCAGTTGGCTTAATTATCGAGGCAAAGTTTGGATGAACCTTCCCGGTGATGGAGCGTATGCTACATGTGCTCAAATTTTGATCAAATCGACCAAATTTCGATCAACAGTCAAGATTTAACTAATACACAGGATGCTACGTGTCATTCTGGCAATGGAACAGTACCTGCGCATGTCCTACATGTGCCATATCAAATTTGGCCAGGCGCATGTAGCACATGCGCCAGGCCTATTCCAGATTACCTATAAATACCAAACCACCCCTTTGCATATTCCATCTCCGAAATTGATGCGAAGTTCTGCTGAAACTGCTACAGAATCTCGAATCCTTACATATATTCCACCCCTCCAACACTTAGGCTAGATTCTACCTCCCTCAAGCCTATACACTTCACCTACAAGGCCTTATACATCATTACACACTCCATTTTAGCCCCTCAAGCCCTCTTGAAGTCATTAAAGCTCCAATCAAGACACCAATGGAAGACTACAAGTGTGTTGAAGGCAAAAGGTGGTATCCCTTTTACATTTGTGTCTTCCCCCACTCTTCTCTTCTCCCTCCTAGCCTACTTAGGCTATTCTCTATTTTAATCCCCATCTACACCCTCCCATTCTTGCATGCTTAAGCCAAGAGGGCTCTTAGATCATGCCTAGAGGAAAGCAAGTGAGAGCCACCGTGTAGGAGGACCTCTCACTAGCCTACTTTGAGATGGTATGATCTAGGAGCCCCTTGTTTATGTGTTGTAGCCTAAAAGCCTTGTATGTGATCATGACCCCTTGCATATTACTATTTTGATCATGTCTTGTGTATGTTTATCACCATGTTCTATAATGCTTACATTACTCTTATCTCCATGTCATTTCCAAGCTCTATATTTCTTTCAAAAATTTGTTTCAAGAGTTGGCCCCTTGAAGTTTAGGACGGGATTTTAGAAATCATACCTTAGAAGATCCCCTACTAACCCCCTAACTCTCATTTTGGTATCATGACATTTTAACTTGCATAAGGGTTGCTATCTAATTCTCTAATTTCAAAAATTATCATTCCTTTAAGTGTAGTGGTTGGAATGGCCCCATGGAACCTTCTCTTGAGTGGTCTCCCTCTTATTTGGTCATAAGAACCCTCTCTTGATGGAATGGTTCCCTTGGAAAACGGTTTTCAAAATTCTTTGCCAAAGATGATTTTCAAAAATCCATCCTCTCTATCTTTGCCTTAAAAATGGTGTTTTAAAAGTTGTTATTATGTTGATTTTTGGAACCCCATTCTTGTCAAGATAATGGTTATAATGGACATAAGGGAGCCTTCCTTGGAATGGTCTCCAAGCACCACCCATACAAATCATACTCTTGGCTAGAACCAAAATTTCATGGAAATGATCTTCAAAAGAATGGTCTACTAAAGTCCATTACATAACATGTCTTTCC
Source organism: Euryodendron excelsum (assembly GCA_033060915.1). NCBI lineage: Eukaryota > Viridiplantae > Streptophyta > Magnoliopsida > Ericales > Pentaphylacaceae > Euryodendron > Euryodendron excelsum. The sequence continues at coordinate 688,093 of CM065379.1, read as the reverse complement.
AAAAAGTGCATCAAGCAACATTTCAAAACCATCTTCCCACCTCACCCTAGGTTAACTTGACCGTAGTTACGTAACCCTAGGTTAACTTGACCCTAGTTGCCCAACCCTAGGTTGACTTGACCCTAGTTCACTCACCTTAAGTTAACCTAACCCTAAGTCATCCTAACCTTAGGTTAACCCTACCCTAGTTAGTTAACCCTAAGTCATCCTAAACTTCGGTTAACCTTACCCTAGTTAGTTAACCCTAGGTCACCTTAACCTTAGGTTAACCCAACCTTAGTTAGTTAACCATAGGTCATCTTAACCCTAGGTTAACCTAACTTAACCCAAGTTAGTTAACCTTAGGTCACCCCTAACCCTAGGCCAACCCAACCTAGGTTAGTATACTTCAAGGTTCCAACTCTTGAACCCTTTTCTAAATGATCACTCAATTTCAAACTATTCTCATAACCCATTTTTCCAAAACCTCCTACTACTCTTGATTTCAAATAACCAACTCCATAAACTCTTCAAATGTTCTTACACTCCATCTTTAAGGCACTTCCAAAAATGTTTTCAAAATGTCACAAACATAAGGTGTCCCTAGCCCTCTCATGGTTAGGGATTCCAAGGAAAAGTGATAAATAAAGAATAATCTCCAAGGTTGTCTATATTAGGATTCCAAACCTTTGGCCATTTTCAAAAACCACCCTCAAAACTAATTCATCAAAATGTTCCAAAATCATACCTCTAAGGTTTTCAAAACAAGACTTCAAAAACACTTTCAAGTTCTCTTGAGTCATTTCAAAGCATTTTTCCAAAACCCCCTTAAGTTGATCCAAAAACATTTTCAAAGCACTCTACCATCCAATTTCGAGTCAAAGCTTCTCAGGACCTTAAAATGGCTTAAACTTTTTCAAGGACCTCAAAGTGTCTTTAAACCTTCCAAAGGCCCTAATGCACCTATTTTTCATCGGGCTCTTGCCCGAACTACGAATGACCTGATTCTCGCCAAATGAGATACGTAGACAACCTAAAATGGTGCGGTCATAACTTTTATTTCAACTCCAATCCCTTTTCAAAAATTTCAATCAATTCAAAGTTTCTATTCCAAACTCTTTCAAAACCCCCATTATTTTCAAACTTGTTCCAAAAACTTGCATCATTCATCATCCATCCAAAAAGTGATGACTAAACCCCGTTTTCAAAATTCTAAAGTGGATATTAAGTAGACAATGGTAACCGGTTTTTCTAGTGAGTGAACAAAGGGTGATTAGACATGTAGATACCGAAAGGGCGGGGTAAGGCGATGATCTTAGGATATCTTCCCTACACATAACCAACCCCCGAACCATAGATTTCTATTTTCAAATGACCAAAATGGAGTTATTTTTCAAAAGGGCTTAAATCTTTCCAAAGGTTGCCAAACAACCTATTTTCTTAAAAACCCTCTCTTGAGGAAGTTTTCAAAACCTTTTCTAAAAAACTCTAAGTTTAATTTTCGGATTAACACTTAGTTTTAGGTGACCTAACTCACCTTAATCAAGTTAGGTGGAGACTCCTATTTTTTAAAAAAACCCTTAGTCAAACCAATTTTCAAACCTAGTCGCATTTGTCCTTATAAGAGGATGAGTTATAGTGACAGAGTTCTGTGTTTTTTGTCTCCAAGCCAAAAAGACCTTGGACACCCAAAAACTGAGGCGCGACACCTCTGTAGTAGCAGCAATAGATTGAAGGCAAGAGGCTCGACAATAAGGATTTTTGGGGCAGTCAACAAGATAGTGACCAAGACCACGCTAACAATAGTGCCTACAGATCTTAATAGGACAAGTAAGTAGACGATGGTTAGTGACATGGCAGAATATGCAGGCATCGTCTGGGGAAGGAGGACTGGAAAAAATTCCAGTAGGCTGAGCTAAAGAGTTGCAGGAAACACCAAAAGCCGAAGAACATTGAGAACCACTGGAAAAGCCTCTGAAAGAAGTGGTGGAGCAGGAACTAGATACGGCAAGTACTGTGTCCACAATTGATGGCCTAATAAGACCAAAACGAGTCTCCTCGAATAAAAGCTCAGAAATAGCCTATTCCAAGGTAGAAAGAGAGCAAGAATGCAAAAGAGAGGCTCGAATAAACTCAAAGGCATCAATGAGAGCCATAAGAAACATAATCAAGCGCTGCTAATCGCGGTAGAGAGCAAACTAAGCAGTATCAGCAAAGCAGATCTAAGTAGGTTCAGACTGAGTTAACTAGTCCGACAAAGTATATATCTTAGATAAGAAGGTGTTGATGGACTAGCCAGATTCCTGTTTCAAACAATGCAGAGAAATCAGAAGCTGGTACTGATAAGCAAGATCAATAGTGTTGTAGCGATTGTCCAGAAAGGCCCAAATGGAGTGAGTTATGTCAAAGCGTCCAAACTAGAGACTGATAGAAGGAATGGATGTATTCCAGAACCAAGTGATGATCTGATGATTCTTACTATCTTATTCCTCAAGTCGGTCAATGAATTCCGTAACTGTTTTAACTATACCTTTAACAGGTGGCTTGAGACCAAGAGATGTAATTGAAACCCTCAAGAATAATAGAAATTGGATGGGCAATATTAGAACGCTCCATAGTGTGAGAATCAAGGGCCTACCAAACCAAAGCAGCGCTGCCAAAACTTAATTTGGGAAAACAGAGGCCAGAAACAAATTCAGAAGGCAAAAAATAGGCTAGAATCGGTCTGAACCAGAACTAAACCACTCAAAATCAAGGTGAACCGGATGAAAAGTGTTGAACCGGTCTGGAACTGAACCAGATGGCGGCTGAAGCTAGATGACACGTGGATGCACGCAAAGTGGCTAGGGCAACAGAGCCAGGAGCGCCCGCATGTGAGACACGCTGGAGCTGGCGGCTACTGGTTGAAGCCGCGATAAGGAGCAGCTTAGGGTGAGTAGAGCGAGCACGTTGAGGCGTGTTAGCGAGTGGTTGGAGCATCCTGGCGCGTGCAACAGAGGTTGCGCGTGATATCACGCGCCGAAGGTTTGGGCAGCACGCAAGGGCACGTCCAAGAGGTTTTGTGGCTGATGTTTGTGTCGTTGAGTTCGCAAGGCCAAGAACAATCTAGTGATGGTCTTAAAAAGAAGTTTGGACCACAAGAGATTGGACCAGAATCTGAGAAAAGAAAAAGGAGGCAAGGTGAGTAGAGGAAAGATCCCAAGTTAGAGTCTTGGCTCTGATACCATGTTAGAATAACAGTAAACTGAGACAGAGAGATTTGTGTATTATATTGAATTTAGTAGATACAATGGAAGACATCGACACTCTATATAGGACTACAAGGAGTGCCATACAAGAAACCTATAAACTAGAAAAGCGAAAATTAAGTAAAAAAATCAATTCAATATACGTAGAATATATATTAACATATATATATATAATATATGTTAACACGCATTATTATAAACCTTGTTGTCTATGTACGTAGATTACAGTTAATTCCTACAATTCGACCACATCATCTTGACGCTAGATGTAATTAATTAAGCCCAAGTAAAACGTGATTCATGAAACAAGACATGGAAAACAACAGAGAATTAAGGAAGAAAATAAAACATGAGGTTTGGGATTCCAGCTAGCCCCATTCCCCTCCCCTCGCCTCCCACCCCATCCAAAATGTTATCTCATCTGATTTGAGAGTCCGTATACGGCATATATATACGCACACACAAATAAGACAATATTAATCCATGGTTTTCTCCGTTTCATGAAGTGCCATCTATGGAGGCTTGTGGGCCTTAACATCACCGCCTGCCAGCGCCCGATAAGCTTGCAGTGGTTTTCATTTTTTTCCATTTTTTGAAGGGCAAGTTACACTGACCTCAGACATAATAAGACTATAAGAGAGAGAGAGAGAGAGAGAGAGAGAGAGAGAGAGAGAGAGAGATAGACAGAAAGAGGGAGGAGTGGCTTGGCTTGTAATCCTGGCTAGCAAATGAATTAGATATGACTGCTCTCCTGCAGCTGTTGCTGCATCGATCCCCACATTGCAAAGAACTTGTTACAAACAGAATCAATCGTACTGTTTTTTTTGTCTTTTCGCACTTTTATCATTTTGTAAGAGGTCTACCACATCTGTGGAGCTTGGTCAGTTGTTACCTCAACGTCCCAACCTTTTGAATCTTGTTACCTCACAGTTTCTGCTACATTACATTTTGGTCCTTTGGTGTGGGTTAGAATTGGTCGGAGAGAGAGAGAGAACTAGTTTAAAGAGGCTACGTACGTATGAAACTGAAAATGACACTGAGCTGGGTGGCTCCTAGCTAGGCGCCATGCTAATTAATTTGTTGGGCATCAAAAGTGTTTATAATGTAATGTACATCAACTGCTTATTCCTTAATACCTACCCACTTATCCAAAATGAGAAAACTAATCATATACTTGCATCTATGTGTTACAAAACTACAAGCCTTCTTTCTTTCTTTTTTTTTTCTTTTTCTTGAAGTTTTCTGTTATCCAAAACTTGTAAAGCTGAAAGAAAATCAAATTTATTTCTTTATTGGTTATAACTAAATGAGAAACAAAAGGTAAATACTTTAAAATTCAAAGCTTTGTATGAATATCTGAAATATTTACATTGATAATTACAGCTGGGCAATCTTCTTAATTAATGAAAGGTTTTTTTAAGCAAGTTAAATAGCTGGCTTATTCATCAAACCCACCCCACACCCAAAATTATATAAAAAAAAAAAGAAAGAATGGGAAACTATATACAGCATTGCACTGCGTTTAAATTTGATTTTTCAAAAAATGAGTTTAATTTTGATCAACGGACAATGTAGAAATTTTTTAAACAAATGGGAATCAAAATACAACATGTAACTTTTAGAGTTTAAAATAAAATAGAAAAATGTAAAACTCATAAATACAAGTCGCATTTTGGTGTCTGCTTATGTACAATAAATTTTTTACACTTTCAATGAATTAAAATTAAAATTTTCAAAGATTATCTATCCCTTGCCCGTACATTTAAGTATATGGATACCAAAATGAAATAAACGAAAATTATTAGGTTTTGTATGTGACATTGGTCTGGACTCTGGAGCTGCAGCACATACGTATTTAGTTAGGGGACTTTCACAGGTCTCCATAATAATCATGACCCTTGCCCTTCTAAATTCTACGCCTCTCATCATCATATTTTTACTTGCAATTGACGGAGCAACCACTTTATACTTTTAACTAACCTGCACTGATTAGAAACCCCTCTCTCTCTCTCTCTCTCTCTCTCTCTCTTAGAGATGATTCTTTTCCAACTGCAGGCAAGTTACGGCTGTAGAAAGTAATCACAAAAATCAACCTTGATATTTGACTGTTGTATCGTCTTTCTCAGAACCGTAATCAGTGTATTATTCCTATATATATATATATATATTGATGGGCCACCACACCCTATCCATGTCATGTTTGCTAGACACCCAAATGCAGAACAATGTTGCAACAAACACTGTTGCAGAACATTTTCGCATCTGCTTAATGTAGAAAAGTCGAATACACGTCCCTTCGTTCACATCCAACGGTACATTTATAATCTGTGGGAACAATACTATTAAAAATGAGATGGTTCTCAACGAAGTTGCTTCTTAATTGTGGACTTCTACTTTGACTGTAACAAGCCAAATTATTTATTGATTCCGTTTATTAAAAACATTGTCTGATGCAATAATATTAACAATAGTGAGGAAATAGAATTCCCAATATTAGATGAATAAAATAGCTAGGCTCCAAGAAAAATTACTTCTTGTTTCTTGCTTCTTCTTTTTTTTCTTGTTTTTCTTGTTTATGAATTCCCAAACATTGCTTTTTTGTTTTTTCGGCTTTTTTGTGCATCTTTGGTTGAATCTTCTCCTTCAAAACCTGAAATGGCTATTCCATATATTGTTTGAAGAGTTGCTGTTGTGGCTATCTTTTGAGAAGTACATTCAATAATGAAATTGCAGCACTGGGAACCACTAAATAGATGGGAGTGATTCGAGGAATTGTCGGGTCCAATCAATGCCCAGAATCAATCTACAATCCCATGGATTGAGCACTTCGATATCATAAGTTGATTCAGCCTGAGGTTCTTACTTCTTCCAACTGAAATGAAGGAAGTATAGTATCTTGCTGGCCTAGTATTAAGTTGGACCATTGTGGAGGTTTAGATGCTTGTTGTATATATATATATATCTCATTTAAGCACTTGGTGATTCAGCTACGACAGAAAAAACATATAAATACCTCTATATATGTTATTGATTATGTTTATCTTTTATAGCGTGGAGTTAAAAGCCTGTTTCCATTTGGAGGACCAATACCCAAGACCAATATTAGGGTTTCCAACTTATGAACGGAGGAATCGTGAGTCCGTTTGTTTAGTCAGAAAAGATCTTACGAGGGAATAATATTAAAGCAGCTTTCAGAAAAGTGATTGGAATCAGCAGGCAAATTACCAGTGAATGATCTCTTGTATTAATATTCATGTCGACAATATTAATTTCCACTAAGGGGCCACGGGCCAGTGATAAAGATGAAATGAGAGAAGATGCCCCTAGGAGTTGGTGATAAAGCTCTTGGGGGGTTTGTAAATGCATGTATGCTCTTCGTACTTGATATATATATATATATATATATGTGTGTGTGTGTGTGTATTATTTACACTTGGAGATGTAGTTCTCTAATTGAACATTGAACTGTACAGTCAAGTTTTGTCACCGTTCTCTTGTTTACTCTGAATTTTTTCACTTTTTGTTCTCTTCTTGAGCATTTTGTGTACATTGATCGCTTCATTCACAATTAAATATCATAGAGACAATCATCGTGCTCTCTATAAGGCCGCAAGCCAGCATTCGTTGTCATGAAAGCTAGCTGGGTGGGGACTGAACTAACTTCTTATACCAAACAACATTGTCTGATCAAATCAGAAGAACAATCTTTCCGGATTAAATGTCTAATTATTGAATTATTAAATACCAACTCATCTAAAAGCTTAAATTGTTAGATAGAGAGATAACTTAATTATTTATTTTTTCACACCCCCCTCACGTTTGGCTAAGCTTTTGATTATAAACGAGCCAAACACGTAAACATACTCGGTGAGATTTGAACTCAGAACTTTTGCATACTCTGATATCATATTGAATTATTGACCACCAACTTATTTAAAAACTTAAACTGTTAGAGAAAGAGGTTAGATTCCTGATCATAAGCGGGACAACACTTGGAACTATTCAACGGGTAGGCAGAGAGATTTCAACACAAGACCTTGCCTGCTATAATACTATATTGAATTGTTAACCACCAACTCATCTAAAAGTTTAAGTAATTAGAGAGAATGTCAACTTAATTATTTATTCCTTCATAATAAGGCACAACTACTCCATGACTATTTTTCACTAGATTGGTAACATTATATGAATTCAAAAAAAAAAACAAAAAGGTTCGGAGAAATGTCACTGGCAACTCTGATCATCAATACAGCCCAAGACAAAGTGCGGGGTCAAGCAAAAGATATTAGATGTTTATATCATAAAAAGAATAAAAAGAAAAAGAAAAGAAGAGACAATATAATTATGTGCCAACTCTCATGGAAACTAATAAAAGTGTTTAGACATGGTATTTAAAGCAATACTCGTGATTATGTATTGCATTTTCTTATTGCGCTTATGTAAATAAACTTTACACCGTCGGTGATCAAAATAAAAATCATTCATAATTTAAATATGCGTCAAGAACTTCAAGATCTATTTGACTTCTTCTGTCGAATAGTTACTGTCATGTAGGGTTTCTTCTTCAATAATGTTTGATATTCTGTGGACTACATCAACCGCTGCTCTGCAAAACAAGGGCAATAAAACATTTCATGTTCTGTTCGTAGTCCTGTGATATTCGCTTTTGGTATTTATATCGTGCTTATACTCTACTCTTTTTGCATTTTTGTGTTCGTTTCTATGACCATTCACCCAGAATCTAGGTTAATATTTCAATTAAATGCTTTCAATCATAAAGAAGATTTTTCTTCAATAATTTGTATTAAAAAGTTGTCGATGCTATCATTCAAGTAAGCATTGGAAGTTACAATTTTTTTAAAAAAAAATAAGACATGATCAGATAATCAGATATTATTTATGCTCTGCCACAAAAAGAAAACTGAAAAAAGATTTACTGTGCATTACAACTTATTTCCATGATTATTCAAGTATAACCGTTAAAAAAAAAAAAAATTACTTCAATTGTTCAAGTATTTGCTTGGAAAAGCTTGTATATCTCACAACATTATTTTTAAATAGAAATCAGATGAAAAGATAAATTCAAAAGAAAAAAAAACATGTAGATAAAATACAGATTTCTTCTGCTACACCATCCTCCTAACAAAATCCATGCCTAGTAATGTCCAGAAATTAATCTACGATTCAGAAATCCGTGAATTGTAAAAATTATGCCCAACATAAAATCCAAGTTACCAATAATATGCGCCTCATGAATTAAGACATTGTCAACAAAGACTAAGGTAATTAGTTATCAATTTCAGCCAAATAAAAAAGAAGAAATTAATCAAAGGAGACATTAAACAACAATAAAACAATGATAGGCCGAGTGTAGTTTATCAACTTAATTAGGTCCTTAGCTCACAAATTGGGATCAGACTACACTATTTGAACATACAAACTATTTAAAATGAAAACGAGCGTATATATAGTTTTGATTTGTTCACCACGAAGAACTAGTGATATAATTAAATTGTGTGATATATCATTTTTGGTTACGGGAAAAAGTGGGGAGGGCAAGGACTATTAAACAACAAAGTCAATTACTTACATGTAATTTGCATAAGTATTTTAACTAGTCTCATTTTGGAGGAGAGTGACATATAGAGACAACAGATCACTTTCAAGTTTCGACACATGCATGCACAGATGGATGAGGCTTAAACCGTGACATCCAAAAAAAAATAAAATTTGACTACCAAATTAAGACAAAGTTTCACCAGCAGAATGACCTGATTTGCAAGCTTTCGCCTTTTGATGGAAAAGAAAAAGGGAAAAAAAAACTCATGCTTTTTCTTAAGTTGATATTTAGGCAGGCTCTCTCTCTCTCTCTCTCATTTTAAAGTTGCTTTTACAAGAAAGAAGTTTTTAGCCAAACTTTTCCCCCACCAATATCCATACGATTCCCCAGAATTCATGCAGAAAATAAAATAAACAAGTCATTGTCCAACGCATACATATATATATATATATACCATTAAAGCATTAGTACTTAACGTCTGAGTTGTGGATTTGGATGACAAGCAAAAGCACGTGTTGAAGTTGGCAAGAATCTGAACCTTGTATGGAATTATTTGGGAGTGAGCTTGATATAAGGGCCCGGCCGGGATCACGACCTAATTGATTTTCAAACTTGCCAATCACGCTTATTCTCAGTTCTCTATCTCCTCCAAAACAAAACCACATTCATTTCAAATTTCAAATTATTTACTTTGTAAAGGGTATCATGAGTTTTTACTATAGCTCATAACGAAACAAATATATGGATACTCCATGATGCGCAGGGACGACAAAGGTGAATAGGACTTTGTGCCAAGAGAGGGGGCCGAGGGGGTGATGATTTAATTTAAAGTAATAATAGATTTTAATCAAAGTTAATGCACTTTATTCCATTCGCCCTTTTTTAAACAGTAAATTCTACATTATTTAAAGAGGGGGGAATAAGAAAATTTTCTTCATTTGAATTGATGTATGCATCACTTTTTTGATAGATAATTCGAAAAGTGACCATTGTGTGCTCAAGCAAAAGAAAACCCAAAAAACAAACAAATTCATGCTTGATGAATCATGTGAATACCTTTCCTTAATTAGTGACCGTAATCTATTAACCCGCTCAAGCAAAAGAATAAACCCCTTCCCACATTTTCTTACAAAGCATACCAATATGTGTAAGTGTAACCAAACAAAAGCATGAAATTTAGAATTCCAATTTAGAGATACCTAAAACCCTCCATCCAACATGATTAATAGTTGGAATTTGCAATCCAGCCAATGGGAATAAATATTGACAACTTTGTTAGATCTCAGAATTATTTCTTTTGGATTTTGAAGCTAATTAAGTCACAAGCCTAAATGTGACTATAGTGGAAAACAAAATCTGTGTGTGAATTAAAGATTTGGTGATAAAAATAAAATAAAAGAAAAGGTGAGAAAAAAGAGCACACAAATACTCTTTCATTTTATTTTATTTTTTCTCATATTTTTCTTTTTTTATTTTATCATTGATAAATCTATGTTCCAAACGCAGCATGAAATGTTTAAACAGTGGACTATTGACACAATTGTTTTGATGTACCTGAGAACATTTTTCTACAAAATATTTGTATTGAACCATGTGAATTGTTACTTTCTTACTTGATAATTCCTGAATTTAAATGCTAGGGCTAATTATTCTGGTAGTTTCTACACTTGAGACTTTATCCCGATTTCGCCTTTATAGTACTTCCAATTGCAAAAAAAAAAAAAATTACTTTTTTAAGTTTTGCAGTTAGTATCTAATAGGTTGAATCGAAAACATACTTAGCCATATAGACCCAAAGTGAGCACGTGCCGTGCCACATAATTTAACATTGATCCTCTCTCTCTCTCTCTCTCTGTGCCCAACACCGACACCTAGCCCCTCCCCTAATGTCATGGTCCGCTTCTTAAGTCCCGTGACATCCCAACGAGGACCCAACTTGTGCTCAAAGGATTGCTTAAATATTGTTTAAGTATTGCTCATACATTACCTAAACAATGTCCAAAACAACTCTATGTTGTCTCATCCAATCTCATGTTGTCTCAAGAATAGCCAAAGGAAGCACCCAATACGGCAACCAAGGAAGCCACCAGATAGCAACCAAGGCAGCCCGACATGTCTAGCAGCAGTGTCAATGAGAAGCGGCCTAACGTCACCAAGGCCCAGGAGCTACCTAGATAACCTCACTATGGCACGCCTTAAGACCCCAGATAACCTCAAGTGCATGTGTCATGTGCGCGGACCAGTGTCAACTACCCAACTAGGTTTATACACAATTACACCTTTTGGTTTGATCTTTGACATGGCATATCTTGGAGTTCCAAAGTCTAAACGAAGTTAGGTTTTTTTTCATAAACTCCTTTTAGGACCTAGTTTCACACTCTTAAAAGGTTTTATTTATTGAGTTTTGTAGAATTTATAAGAGGTTATTATGACTCCTTAGGCACACGCTGTGTTTTTTCTTAAAAATTCATAAATGACTTAAAATACTACTATAAGAGGGGGGGAAAGAGGGTATGATTCGACCACCCTCCAATCCCACTACTTATTATATGCTTTGAGGCCACTCTTATACATACCATGAGCTATGTAAAGGCTATGTTAGGCATTGTAAACATGCTTTAATGAATTAATCAAGATTCAATCGATGCTTGTTTTGTGTTTCTACTTTCACCCATTCTCCATGGATGTTGTTTGTATGTTGGCTATCAATACTTGATTCTAACTTCCATATGAGATAGTTTGGAATTGGTTGGCTTGTCAGACAAATTTGACAAATACCGCACGAGCCTTATTTGTGACTGTTAAGCTCACAAAATGTTAGCCCATAACACCGGACATAGCCACCCTCCTCCCACCACCCAGAGACATCCACCACCAATACATTGCGCACAACTCTCATCTCCACTTTTGACATTAATTACTGCACCATACGACGTTGCATGCGTGGCCAGTGCTTGTTTATGCATAGGCAGAGAATGAATGGCGACTATATATGCAATTAATTAAGATGCTAAAATGGAAATACTTTTGTTGCCAAACCGTGCGTGCTTGAAGTACTTCAATCTCAAAGCATATATTAATTTGTCAAACCACAATGCTTCTGCTTGACTCATCGGATACAGAGGCAGTAAGTGACAATATAGAGTACTCCTCTCTTCTACAAGTTATATGTTTTTGCCTCTACAGCTACGATCTGCCATTCCTTCCAAAAGCATCACTGTGATTCATTTGTACAAATGAACCAACATTTGGTTACGGAGACGTCACATCTTCACGCAGTACACTTAGATGGCCAACATACAAGCAACATCCATGAAGAATGGAGTCGTCGGAGAGGTCTTCTCATGAAAAAGATGGTTCCCATCAAAACAAATAAAATTAACAGAAACAAAACACTATGAATGTAGAGAATTGAATCCAAGATGAGCCACAGCTAGCTGCAACCGCAGGATGGACATCTCATTTTTACGCAGTACACTTTGGAACCCAATCATCATGAATATAATGAATGAACAGCTCATTTTCTTCTCTTTTCTAAAATTTATTTCCTTTCTTTTCTTAACTCTCTCCCATGATATTCATTCTTTACTCTCTTACATATTTCCTTAATGTGTACCTTGTTTATTCTATACTAAATTTATATATTTCTTCAAGTGCCGCTACACTTATACTAATTCTCCATTAACCTTTTAACACATTTTCGTTTGGGTCACTTTTTCTCTCTCTACATAGTACATACTGTCTCTGTTTTTTTTTAATTTATCTCCTCTGGCCAACATCCCTGTTTTTAGTCGGTCTCTTTTTATGTGTAAATCTATGATCCATTTCAGTCTTATTGGACTGGGGGGTGAGTTCGGGCCGGGCCTACATTATTAATGACAATTAGACTACTAACCTGAGCCCTAAGCTTGCATTCCCAAGCTTGTTCAAAAAAATAAATCAAAATTCTGAGCCCGCTTATTTAACCTAAAAGTTACTTAATAAAATTACTTTTATCATATTCTAAAATGGAAGAATATGAAATTTAAGGTCAAGAGTTCAGATCTCATACACAGTTTTTTTTTTTTTTTTCAAATTCGTACTACACATTTTAGTATCATAGTTAGATTGAAGGGCCAAGGCTAATATCATCTGATCCATGACTCCTAAAAGTTAAAATATGCTATGCTTTGTACCACAAATGGCACACACAAAGTGAAGTGCTCAATACACAAGCTAGCTCCAGTACTATATCAAATAATAAAGCATTACATAGTTCATAATCCATATGTCAAGATCTAGCTGCAACTTCCATGGCTCCAAAGATGTCATAATTGGGACCTTCCTAAAAGCTGTCGATCTAGGATTAAATAGCATAACAAAACAAGTTTGTTTGATATCTGGTAAATATAACACTGCTTGACAATATTCGGCTATCAATAGTGTCTGGGACATTTTACAGTACGGTCTAAGATCTCAAATATATATACACATGTAGATGTATATAAAATATGTGTGTATGTAGATATCTATGCATTATTCGCTTGCTGAGCCCCGGCTTCAAGTGTTTATGCCAGGCACGGCTCATAATTATAGTTGGGCCAAATAATTTGTCTCATTCCGGCCCTACGTGCCTATATATCATTTCACAACGCTACAAAACATGGGCGGACTTCGTGGGCCAACATGCCAACGTCTACCATTTAGTGTATCTAGTCGATCTGCATCTATTTCAGCAGTTACTAGGATCAGGTCTTCACTCTCTGTGAGCTATAACTCTGTTTGCTAGGCTAAGAAAATGATTGGTGAATTCAAGATTTTTGATGTCTCAATTTCCATGGGTTTTAGGCTATTATTTTATATCATTTCGTTTGAAATAGTCCTGAGCCGAAGCTGCGGAACAAAAGTATGTGGGCCATTAATTTTCCTTTAGTCAATCTTAATTGTATTCGTGCTATTGAACTGAGCTCCAAACACCCTGATATATATCTCCCTGTTTTTGAAGGGGAGGGGCTGGGTGGTGGAGATGGTAGCAGGAGGGTGCTGGGGTGGTAGGGGTAAAAGGGAGAAGCTGGGTGTGGCTTGGAAGGTGGCGGGGACTGGGGGCTGGTGGAGATGGTAGCAGGAGGGTGCTGGGGTGGTAGGGGTAAAAGGGAGAAGCTGGGTGTGGCTTGGAAGGTGGCGGGGACTGGGGGCTGGGCTTGGTCGGGTGAAGGGGAGGGAGGGGCTGGGTGCGGTGGGTGGTGCAATCGAATTGAGAAAAAATAGAAAGATAGGGCCAACTCTTCTAGTTGCGCCTCTAACCTTACTACGCTACCCAACCAGCTGATAAAAGGGTAATATTGGATGTTTTTCTTTTTTCATTTTTTTTTTTGGTCTGGGGGTGTATTGGGTTGGGGCACGAACTCGTTTTAATGTGTTCTAATTCCAAACTTAATCCAACTCAAAAAAAAATGTGATTGGGTGGATTGTTGGGTTGCTTGCCATACAGATTTGGGCCTTTCCAGCACGCTTAAATTTTTTTCTCTGAACTTACCCACATGATGCAAAGCCATAAATGCCTAGTTCCCTCTAGCTAGCTTGGTCGAATTTGGAAACAAAAAAACAAAACTTGTGTTTGGCACTTTTAGCTGGTAGGCAATGGCGTTTTTAGCTACCCACTAAATTCAGGATTTAGCATTTGAATGCCCTTTTCCTTGAACAAATTTCAGTAGAGCCTTAAATTGGTAGTTGAGAAGCCTCTGTCACATATGATTATCAATTTGCTAAGGTATCAAGTTTAATCTCTTTTCACATCCTTTTATCGTTAACCATCATTCATACAATATATAAAGTTTCTAGATTCATGTTAAGTCCACCCCGACCTTGCTCAAGCTTAAAGAAGTAGTTAATCAATAACTCAAATTATTTACTTCCTTAGGGTGCTTCCTTTTCGATCCCATCAATTTTATTAGTTCATATCATTAATGTGATAAATATGAAAATTTATTACTAAGGAAATTTTCTTTTTTACATATTTTTGTATTTATTACATTGATGATGTGAATCAATGAAATCGATAGAGCAGAGAAAAAGGCACAGTGCAGAGGTAAAAGATCTAGATTTGTCAATCGAAGCCATGGATACCCTGAAAAAAAATAAATCATAATAATTTGGTTATATCTTACGTATGGCAAATAGCACAAATACACCATCAGTACACTTGCGCTCATCAAGAAGTTGATGTTCACATATTACCACCAAAGGGCCCAGAACGGAACTTCCAACTGCATAAAAATCAACCAAGGACCTATTGAAAGACAAGTCCAAATAAATATATTAGAATCACTTGAAAGAGATATAATTAATTTACTCTAATTCTATAGCAATAAGTTATTAGTCCTTATTATATCAACTCCTGAAAATAATATCTTTCAACATATGAGGCTGCTCTTTTCCATTATCAAGCTGGAATGCAGAGTGTGCATGACATCTTTGATTAAATATTTTCAATTTTCATATATCATGACATTAGGAGAATAATTCAAGAAATTATATACCCGCCTTTGCTTGTTTGACTTAATTTTGAGGAGTGAGAATGCATTGTAAATGACGGTACTTATGGTAGGGAAAAAAAATCAAATATAAAAATTGCTTGACTTTATTTTTACGGATTATTTTTTTTAATGATTTTTATTTTTTGTTTTTTAATAGATCTTCACCATGCATATAGCTTATTTAGTGGTACTAATTGATACTATCACACTATTGAAACTTTATCATAATAATAAGTTTAGAGTACAACGAGTAGATAATTTCAATGAAACATGGACTTGCAATAAACTCGACCATTCTGAATTCAACTCTCTCTAGCAGCATCTCAAACTAATCTCATTTGTATATATAGAGTGGGATGGCTCATGTGAATCATGAGATTGGTTCCAACCTCCCAGGAACCAAAAGCTAGTTATATATCATGGGACGGAAAAGACCAGTGTAACCAAATTAAAGAAAAAGGATGGGCGAACTGCTAAGAGCACCCAAGAAAAAAATTGAGAGTAGCGTTGTGACAATTTTAAGAATTTTGACCGCGAAATGTTTGGTGTGGACTCGTGATCAGTCTCGCAAAAATGAGGAAGAACAAATGTGCAATATATAGTACGGTACTGTTAACTATTGACAACTGTTACCTTCTTTTTTCTTATTGATAGTTAATGGTCATGATGCATGTGCTATATATTTGTATTGTTTCCTTTTGCCTCTCCTTCTTTTACCGAAGTGGTGCCCACTTTTCCGCGACTAGGACAAGGCATGGAGGCATAAAAAGGCGTGATTGTGGGTCTAAGTATCCGATCAATATGTAATATCTTTGGTCTTCATATTTCATTCATGATGCCAAGCCTCCAATCTACCTGAAACAAGCTTGGCATCAACCTTCACCTGTGTATACGTCGTGGTTTGCCGCTTCATGTTCATGCACATAGACTTCAAAGATTTTTTTTTTTTGAGAAAGCAAATAGAATATATATATATATAAATTCAGAAACATTACAAACAAGGGATAGGCTCAGGAGCTCAAGGACACGACCATGAGGCAGAATCACACCACGACAAGCAATGCACAAACTGCCAACTAGCTAAAACTGGTGAGATACCAAACACAAAAATACCAACCTAAATGTGACAATAAGACTCTACCCCCATTCAATCTGCATCCCCCACCTTAATTCGCTACCAAGCTTCTCACTCCCTTCAAAGAGTAAAGTATATCATTTACTGATACAGGGACACTCTAATGTCTTGATTTAAACCAAATTGTTGCATGAAGTTTTGGCTTTTCCACAACCTCCCTCCATGACACCTCTGCCTCCCTGAAAATGACCTCATTTCTAGCAAGCCACAGATGCCACACCACTGAAATAAATAGAACACACCAAAGCTTCTTCTCCACCCTTTTGAGTTTTAGACTCCACCACCAATTTGCATGCTCAATCAATGACTCTGAACTGACCCACGACCATCCCCACCATTTTATCACAGCGCACCACACTCCCCATGCAAACACAGTTTAGTAATAGATGATCTAAAACTTCCTCACATTCCTTACACAAGCTACAAAGCAGAGAATTGTTTTAAGGAAGACAATTCCTATTAGCCAACAATACTTTTGACTTAATTTTACCTTTAAGAGCTATTCAGCAGAATATTAAGGTTTTCAATGGAGCTTTTACCTTCCATACCTTTGCTAGCACTAGCACCTCAGGACATCCCCAATTTGAAGCTGCCTTACATATAGAATTAACTAAGAACACACCATCCTTCTCTAGCTCCCAAACTAATGCATCTTTCTTTGAAATGTCAATAGCAGTATTCTCAATCAACTGTAATAGCTTCCCTAACTCCTCAGCCTCCTACTGAAACAGATTTCTTCTGTGCTTTAGTGACCATCCTAAACTGACATCCTTCAACTTTGCAATAGTATCCTCCTTTTTGTAGTGATAAGTTAAATAACCTAGGAAAACATTCCATCAAAGCTTTATCCGCAATCCATTTCTCTTTCTAGAATTTAATGTTCAAACCATCTCCCACCTTAAATTTCAGATTCCTACGTAAAATTTCCTTAAAAATTCCTTGCTCCCATCCTACTTTTAAAATGTCCAGCCATAATGCAGACCCAAATCTTATCTGAATTTGGCCAGGCAACCAATCCCCCTCCTCGTGCTTATACTTAGTGCACACAACCTTTCTCCACAATGCCTCCTTTTCTTTTGCAAATCTCCACCACCATTTGGAGAAAAGGGCCTTATTCATCACTAAGACACGAATCACCCCCAACTCACCCCTACTTTTGCATTTAGTAACCTTGCTCCAATTTACACAATGTAGTTTCTGCTTTCCCATCTGATCACCCCATAAAAACCTTTTTTGAATGCTCTCAATCTTCTTAACAATCTCTTTTGGGCCTTAAAAATGGACAAGTAATACAAAGGTAAACTGGTGAGAGTTGACTTCACCAATGTGAGCCTTCCTCCAATAGATAAGTAATTTCTCTTCCAGTTAACTAACTTCCTTTTGATCTTACCCACAACTACCTCCCAAGATTTCACATGCCTTGGGTTAGCTCCTACTGGCATTCCTAAATAATTCATGGGTGGTTTCTGCAATTTACAATTGAAAAACTGAGCTGCTTCCCCAATGAATCTTTCATCCACCCTAACACCACATATGACACTTTTCTGAAAGTTCAATCTCAACCCTGAAATCAATTCAAACACCCTGAGAATCCTTTTTAAGTTCCATATATCATCCTTTATTGCCTCATAGAAAAATATTGTATCATTTGCAAAT